>JAQQSV010010498.1:0-13250 GCA_028646515.1 Pseudochirops corinnae | reverse complement strand
TGTATCTCTCTCTCTCCCTCTTTCCATATATATATATAGTACAGTATACTTTCACTTTCTCTCTCTTTTTTTCTCTCTCCATAGATATATCATAAGTGACTGATACGTTTGCTAAAAAACTGAATGATTGAATGAGTGGATAGAAGAATTGTCAGGAATTACAGCCTCAGTCTTAGCCTGGAAAGGTACTTGTGTGTGTGTGTGTCTGTCTGTCTGTCTGCCTGCTAAAATCCTCTCCCCCCAGATATTATCTCTGAGATATGTTAAGTTGCCCATACTCCTGTCTGTGATCAGAGAGTATCCTACAGCTCTTCACTGTGGTCATTTTAGTGTGATATAGCCCACAGGCTTTTTGGTTAGATCAAAAGGAAATTTTGAAAAAGTCCCATTTGTTTGAAAGGCCCCCAAACTGACCTGTTTAATGTATATTTCTGTGCAGTTTTTCCAGGGTTCTGACCCAAGCTTTTCGACTCTCACTTTTTCTTTTATATGTCCTTTCCTAATACAGAGGGCACTGTGTAAGGATTAGTGAGGTTTTAAGTGTTAAGAGCTTAAAGTACTTTCTATTTACACACACACATAGAGAACAGGAGGGCATTCTTAAAATGCAATACTTATGCACGTGGTTATAGCAGTGGCTGATCACTTGTTGTGGTGTCCGTGGCTGTTGAGACAGTCTGATAGGGATGCAGCCTCAGAGACAGGAAGATCTGGATTCGAGATTTGTCTTTTGTCTAATTGTGTGATTCTGGGATCTAACTGTTTGCCCTCTCAGAGTCCCTGGAAATTCTATAAGACTGAAATTCAGAGAAGGTGCCAATCTTTATTCAACACAAAGTGGTTTCCTCACCTAGCAAAGAAGGCTCTGGGAGATTCAGACCAACTTAATGAAATCTCTGAAGAAGGAAGTTTGTAAAACACGAAGAACGATATAAACAAGAATGATTCTGAGCATAATGAATTACTGTTGTTGCCTTCATTGTTACTGCTAAGTCTATTTGGGAAATCGGCAGGGAGTTGGGAAGGCACATCCAAGCCATTCAGTCTTCACACTCTACAATCTAGCCAGACTGACTCCCTTACTATTCCTCACACATAATGCTTCTTGTCCCACCTCCATGCCTTTGACCTGGCTTTCCTCACACCTGGAATGTGTTCTCTCCTCACCTCTGACTCTTAAACCCCACCTCCTTTCTCTGAACCCTCCAATTAAATGCCCCCTTCTACCTGAACCCTTTCTTGATACCACCAGCTGCTAATGCCTTCTTTCCCCCAATATACAAAATGTACATGCTGTCTTCCCTAAGAGAACATAAATTCCTTAAGAGATTATTTTATTTTTAAAATTTGTATCCTTAGAACATAACCTAGTACCTGGCACAAATAAGTGCTTAACAATGAAATGTTCACCAATTGACTGTTTGATATCATTTTCTAGTTTGGTTGTGGTATCTCACACACACAGGCCTGGTGGGGTACTGAAAGGGGCCAGAGGCAGGTAAGCTGTAGGGTCCCTTTGTCTTCTCAATCACCATCTACCCAGAGAAGCAGAAAGCAGGGTAGATTTCTAGAACTTCCACATATTTTTGGCATTATCCAATGTCCCCCACTTTAGGGCAGGCTCTTTCTAGCATGACTTATCACCTGTGACATGACATGTTCTACACATATGGGCATGTTGTACACATTAGGACACGTTTCCTGCATTAAGGGATTTTCCCAGACTTCGGGCATTTTCCTTGTTCAAAATTTAAGATGTATCTCAGCATTCAGATGTATGTAGGGGGTACCAGAGGGAGAGAAAAGGTATTCTTCTCCTTAGGAGACACTGTCACTGTTACTTCCACCATAGCCACTATTTAATGAAGAATAATGGTAATCTGATGTTTATATAGAGTTTCAAAATTCGCAAAGTATCTTACATGCATCATCACATTTTATCCTTACAACAGCCCTATAAGATAAGATTTACATCTTACAAGAAACTGAATCCCAGAGGGGTTCAAGAGTAACTTGTCCACATTGGCTGCATATGAGGGAGTTCTGAACCCACGTCCTCTGAGAAGTGGCATTAATGAGAAGAAACAACTGTTCTGTGAGTACTTTATCTCAGAGCATGATTCCCCCATATGTGTTCTCTCACCTCAGATCTAATCTTGAGCATCCCTACTACATATTCTTCCATCCCAGATTCTAAAGTCTAGCCCCCTCTCCTTCTCCTTATAAATGGTGCCAGGTTGGGGCAGTCTATCACCGTGCTTGCAACACACACAACTCACCTGGAATGCCTCTGTTCACTGAAGGGCGGGATGGAGATCCCCAGACAACCTAATAGATCATCTCTCATAAAGAGAGCCTCCAGGAAGGAAAAGAACATTACACCAGCAGAATGCATTTACGAGAAATAGATATGTGCAGCCATGGGATAAAAAGCTTTGATATTAAAATTTTTTATAACTTAAAAAGGCATGAAAAATGATACCGACCACTAACTAATCAACATTCCTTTGTGAATGCAGCTTCAGTTCCTAACCAGAAACACATCTCTGCTATTGTCTTGTCTGGATCCAGATGCAAACATGATTAATTAAGTTCCAGGCAAGGAATGGGAGGGGGAACAGCCCAATATATCATTTGATGAGGAACATTCCTACAAACAACAGCTTGGGCAGATCTCAAAGCTTGGTTCCTTGTTTTCCTTATGCTGAATTTATTGTTCATTGTTAACCACGGCAGCTCCTTATTTTTGAACCTAGGCCAAAGGGCCAAGAGATTGAGTAATAATACAGGGAGGGAGATAACTCTAGTGCTCCCAGTAAGTCTGGGAAATGCCTAGGTTTCCTGCAAAGGAGCCCAGGAGATGTGGGAATGGATTGTCTCGAAAGCAAATAAATGTAAGCGATGCACATCAGGCAATATGAAGTTAATGGGAAGATCATGAAGCTGAGAGTCAGGAAACCTCAGGTTTGAGTCTCAGCTATTCCTTCCTGCCTTTGTAATGTGTTTAGCCCAGTGCTGGTATTTACTAGGTGCTTAATGAAGGCTCATTCCCATCCTTCCCTTTTTCCATTTGTAAAACTAAGACAAGAAACTCTTACACACCTGGTCTCTCAGGAATGAGAGTGGAAATGGGTGTTTTGCCCTATTCTCCAAAGAGCAGAGAGATGTTCAGGTTGTAGTGGATCCAAAAAAGATGGTCCAAAAAGGAACAATCATTTCATTCCTGGAATCCACCGATAACAAAGGACCGGTAAGAAGGGAGGTAATAGGGCAATGGTACTTATAGACCTTCTACATGTCTTGGAGGCATGTAGAAAACGGCAACATTATTAGTCATACCAACACCAGATTTGACACAAGGCTCAAAAGAAACTTGAACTGAAACAAGGTGTTAATTCAATAGCTGAAACAAGATGTGAACTACTTCTGTGCTTGCCATTACAGCCAGCCAAGGAAGTCAGGTGGCAAGCTGGGGACTTAGGCAGAGTCTGACAATAAGAGCAGTTGGCTTATCTTTTGAAGCTCAGAGTAGATCTAGGCTCTATGTTGCTGAGAGACCTCACAGGATCCTAACTTTAGAGCTGGAGGGGCCTTAGAGGTCACAAAGCCTACCTCTCATATTTTTACAAATAAAGAAATTGATACCTAGAGCGATTAAGTGACATCATGTCTGGGGCAGAATTCAAACCCAAGTCTTCCCATATCCAAGACCAACGTTCTATCTGTTAGGCTTCAGTCCCTCTCTTTGGGAGTACAGGAATAACCCAGGATAACACTAGTGCCCAACACAATGATCCTCACACTGTCTATGAGCCCACACATCATAAGGACAGCATAAGGAATTTGACAGTACAAGTCCAGTGTTATTTAATGGAATCTAACTATAAGACCTATTTTTTCTGCTTCACTATTCAGCCACTCTATTCCTCTAAGATTTATCTTCTTTTTAGTGGTAGCTGTAAATTACTGATTTGTTTTTAAAATCCAAATATATCAGAGACGCTATATCTGTCTAATCGGGGGATTTTTTTTCCTATTCCAGAAGTAAAAAGAAGATCACTTGAGTTTGGATATATATGTGTATATAGCTGACATTTATACATATATATGCACATACATGTATGTATACATACATTTGTTGTTTTTCAATTATGTCTGAGTCTTTGTGACTCCATTTGGAGTTTTCTTGGCAAAGATACTGGAGTGGTTTACCATTTCCTTTTCCAGCTCATTTTTACAAATGAGAAAACTGAGGCAAACAGGGTTAAGTGACTTGCCCAGGATCACACAGCTAGCAAGTGTCTGAGGTTGGATTTGAACTCATGAAGATGTCTTCCTGACTTTAGGTCTAGCACTCTATCCACTGTGCCACCTAGCTGCTGTACACACACACACACACACACACACACACACACACACACACACACACACACACTCACACACACACACACTTACATATGCATATATGTATATATTTTATATGTGTGTATATGTGTACGTATGTGTAAATAAATATGTGTATGAAATCAGAATCTTTATTCCCTAAATGTCCATTTATAAATGTTATCATGAATCCTTTCCTTTTTAACATTTCTAGGGGGGGGTTTACTATTCTAATTCCAGGGACTGGGACAGTGAGAACCAGAGGAAAATATTATTTTCACAGGGTGAAAAATGAGCCAGTCAATGATAAAGTCAATTTGGAACCCAAATTTCCTGACTCGAAGCCTGCTGTAAACCTAGAATGACCTGCCCCCACCCATCCCCCACCCAAACTTGCTGGACTGTTAGATTAATGAATAGTATGTGACTAAGACTTTGTCCACCAAAGGGTGGAGAGGATTTACAAAGGAAGAAAGAAATCCCTTGGAATGTATCCAGGGCACTACAACCAATACCCCTGCTCTTGTGAATAACGCATTACAATATGATGGGTTTCCCCCTTCAAAAAAAAGTCATTTCCAGGTAAGCAATCACACATGCTTACATCAACATCCAGACTCCTACCCAGTGCTGGAAGTGGGAATGAATCAGAATGCTACATCTCTATACCTCAAAAAGACCTGAAAGGGTGGCTAGGTAGTACAGTGAATAGAGCACCAGGGCCCTGGAGTCAGGAGGACCTGAGTTCAAGTCCTATCTCAGACACTTACTATCTGTGTGACGCTGGGCAAGTCACTTAACCCCAACTGACCTGCCTTTCCCTTGCAAAAAAAAAAAAAAAAAAAAAAGACCCGAAAGCATCCTATAGCCTTGACTAAAAAGACAATACCTGAGCAGACTTCCTCCCTTCCTAATCATAAAATATCCTGCCTTTATAGATCTCTAGCCCTAATACTTAGAATGCCCTTATCTCCTCCTCTGCCTCCATCTCTGCTGATTGATATTCTGCCTTTTTTTAGTTTTCAACATTCACTTTTTATAAGATTTTGAGTCCCAAATTTTTCTCCTTCCCTCTCTTCCCTCCCCTATCCCCAAAAGAGCAAGCAATATGACATAGGTTATACATGTGAAATCACATTAATCATGTTAAACAATTATGTGAAACATATTCCTACATTAGTCATGTTAAGAAAGAGGAATCAGAACAAAAGCAAAAAAAAAAAACACAAGAAAGAAAACAAAAACCAAAACAAAAGTGAAAATATGATGTTTCAATCTGCATTCAGATTCCATAATTCTTTCTCTAAATTTGGATAGCATTTTCCATCATGAATCTTTTGAAATCATCTTGGATCATTGTATTGCTGAGAAGAGCAAAGTCTATCAAAGTTGATCATCGCACAATGTTGCTGTTGCAATGTTCTCTTGGTTCTGCTCACTTCACTCGGCATCAGTGCATGTAAGTCTTTCCAAGTTTTTCTGAAATCTACCTGCTCATCATTTCTTACAGCACAATAGTATTCCATTACAAATATTCATATAGCACAACTTGTTCAGCCATTCCCAAATTGATGGACATCCCCTCAATTTCCAATTCTTGGCCACCACAAAAAAAGTTCCTATAAATATTTTTGTATATATGGGTCCTTTCCCCTTTTTAATGATCTCTTTGGGATACAGACCTAGTAATGGTATTTCTGGATCAAAGGGTATGCACAATTTGATTGCCTTTTTGGCATAGTTCCAAATTTCTCTCCATAATGGTTAGATCAGTTCACAACTCCACCAATCATTAGTGTCCCAATTTTCCCACATTTTCTCCAACAATTATTATTTTCCTTTACTGTCATATTAGCCAATCTAATAGGTATGAGATGACGGTACCTCAGAGTTGTTTTAATTTGCATTTCTCTAATCAATAGTGATTTAGAGCATTTTTTCATATGACTATAGATAGCTTTAATTTCTTCATCTGAAAACTGCTGGTTCATATCCTTTGAATATTTATCAACTGAAGAATGACTTGTATTCTTATAAATTTGACTCAGTTCTCTAGATATTTGAGAAATTAGCCTTTATCAGAAACACTGGCTGTAAAAATTGTTTCCCAGGTTTCTACTTTCCTCCTAATTTTGGTTATATTGATTTTGTTTGTACAAAATCTTTTTAATTTGATGTAATCAAAATTATCTATTTTGCATTTTACAATGTTCTCTATCTTCTGTTTGGTAATAAATTCTTCCCTTCTCCATAGGTCTGGCAGGTAAATTATTCCTTGTTCTTCTAATTTGATTATGGTATCACCTTTTATGTCTAAATCATGTACCCATTTCTACCTTATCTTGGTATACTTTGTGAGATGTTGGTCTCTGCCCAGTTTCTGCCATACTGTGTTCCAGTTTTCCCAACAGTTTTTGTTAAATAGTGAGTTCTTATCCCAGAAGCTAGAGTCTTTTGGTTTATCAAACAGTGGATTACTATAGTCATTTGCTACTGTACCTTGTGAACCTAATCTATTCTACTGATCTACCATTCCATTTCTTAGCCAGTACCAGACCCTTTTGATGACTGCCACTTTATAGTGTAGTTTTAGATCTGGTATGGCTAGGCCACCTTCCTTTACATTTTTTATTAATTCCCTTGATATTCTTGACCTTTTGTTCTTCCAGATGAACTTTGTTATTATTTTTTCTAGCTCCATAAAATAATTTTTGGTAGATTGAGTGGTATGGCACCAGATATTCTAACTGTCTTTAAGGACCAATTCAAATTCAGTCTTTTCTGTGAAGCCTTCCCTGATGTCCTTCTTCATCCCCAGACAGGGGAGACGCTCAGCTGTCCCATGAACTCTTGAAGCACTTTGTTTATATTCATGCTGTCGTTCAATCAATAAAAATTAATTAAGTACTTATTAAGTGCCAGGCATTGGGGATATAAAGGCAGAGTAGGAGAGTAGGCACCAGCATCTGTGAGACTCAGAAAAGGCTCTGTGGTGAAGGTGTACAGCCCCCTACCTGAGTCTTAAAGGGGACCAGGGACTCCACAGAATCAAAGAAAATTAGGGCTGGGGAAGATCTTATTCTCATATGCTTTCCTTACCATCTTTGTTTATTTTTTCATCTGTGGGTCCATCTTATCTCTCTTACTTTATCATGAACCCCACAAAGGCAAAGCATAAATCTTTTTTAAAGCAATCAGGGTTAAGTGACTTCCCAAGGTCACACAGCTAGTAAGTGTCAAATGTCTGAGGTTGGATTTGAATTCAGGTTCTCCTGACTCCAAGACTGGTGCTCTATCCACTGTGTCTGCTAGCTGCCCCGAGAGAACAAATCATACAAGGAACTAGAGAATCTCTAAATTGGAA
This sequence comes from Pseudochirops corinnae, assembly GCA_028646515.1. Taxonomy (NCBI): domain Eukaryota; kingdom Metazoa; phylum Chordata; class Mammalia; order Diprotodontia; family Pseudocheiridae; genus Pseudochirops; species Pseudochirops corinnae. The sequence continues at coordinate 5,503 of JAQQSV010010498.1, read as the reverse complement.
GGAATCTCAGAGGCCATTGAATCCCAACTGTATTTGAACAACCCCACCCCTTCCCCCACGAGACCCTGTTCATCTTGTGTAAAAATACATTTCCTACCAGCCCATTTCCATTTTGGTCTAGCTCTAATCATTACTCACCCATGTTTTCATCTTGTATACATGTCTTTTGAAAGTCTAAGTTGACGGAGTTCACTCTGCATCTACATCAGTTTTTTGAGATATTTTCCCCATTCCTGATTATCTGAACTATTTTTTAGAATTCTATTTTTAAGGACTTCCTCTCCTACCTGGACTGACCTTCCTTCGTGAAACTTTAAGCCAAGAAATCTTTTCCTGGACCCTTTGAAATCTACTCTCCCCAAATCAAGCAACAGCAAGTACAACAATAATAGAAGCATTTAAATAGGCTTTCATGGTTGCCAAGTACTGAACAGATCTTACCTCACACTTCTCTCGACCTTTCTTTCTTCTTTTGTCATAGATTCTAAGATGGTAACTTTCTCCGGACTCCCATCATCCTGTCTCAGTAACTGGTTTCTCCTTGTTAGTGAAGAAGTCCAAAACACGCCTCTTGCTCTTTGGTTTCTCAACCTTTTAAAAGGTAAAATTATTATTCATGTCAAACAAGAACTTCCAGGCTGCTCAGCTATTCCTACGGAAAGAACCCCTGAGCTGTCCAGCAGGGGAGTGGAGTCTCCTATTACTACCATATCAGAGAAATCAAAACCATAGGCTCCCATTTAGGCTGGGATCTCTTCTTTGCTTATTTCTTCTCAGGCTTTAGACTGGGATAGAAGCTGGAACCGAGACCTCACTCTGTTCCCAGGGTCTGAGATACACAGTTGCTGCTTACTTCTGGACTTGCTTTTCTTTTAGTGTACTACTAAGGGCTTATGACAATTCCTTAAACCAGAACATCAACCCTAAACACAAATCACCTTCTCAGTACACCTTGAATCTGTGACCTGAGTAGTGGGAGACAAAAATGCCCACTGGCATATGTACCCAAACCCTGCACTTAGTGCCCCAGAACAGATTTGGGATCACCTCTTGCCCTGGTACACAGCCTCTTCCTACACTGGGGTGCTCCTGAGCGTACTTCTGGCCTGACAAGGTCCCTAGTGCCCATAACCTCTCTGTCTTTCTATGCTGACCTGGGAAAAATCACTTACTGTGACTCCTTCTTGGGTTTCCCAATCAGGATTCATTCTAGTGAATTTTCTAGATCAATTCTGAGAATTTTTTTGAGGAGAGATTGAACTCACTATACGGATTCACCATTTCTGTGTTATATTGGCTATAGCTCAGTTAAGTCCTACTTTTTGTGGAATTTCATTATTTAAAAATTTTCCTTGTTTATCATGGATTTGACAAACTTGAATATTTCAACATACATATAATAGGAAAAAATTATACATAAACTCTGACTTTCTGTTATGTATGTAGGCCTTCTTTTCATCTGAGTATTTATTTGAATTTTAAAGCCTCCCCCTTTCTCTAACCTGGCCCCCACCTATCTCTCCAGTATTCTTATATCTTATTCCCCTCCATACACTCTGCTATCTTGTGACACTGTTGTTCCTCATAGAAGACCCTTCATTTCCTGACTCCATAAATTTTCACTGGATGTCCCCTAGTCCTGGAATCGTCTCACTCTTCATCTCCATCTCCTGGTCTCCCAGAACAAAGCACTGTGGTAGTGATGCGGGATAGGTTTTGGGGGCATTTCTAATGAGAAATCCTTTCTAGGTTCGCGTCTGAAAAGAATTACAGGCTCAGCTGTCTTTTGGCAGATTTACAAAAGTTTATTGATTCACAGGACAGAAAGGGGTAGGGTGAGGAAACCTGGCTAGGAAAAGCTCACAAGGGGCAAGGGGGGGGAGTCAGAGAAAGTTTGGAAGTGTGACGCTCTGCAGCGGGCAGATGGCCTACAAGAATGCCTACTTGACCTGCCAGAAAAGGCAAGAGAAAGTTACCTGCTACAAAGGCCATCTGCGGAAGTTCTAAGGGCCAGAGAGGCATCCTTAAAGATACAAAGCTGTCAATCATAAGTTCATTAAGCTAATGAGGTGTACAAAGATGGAGTTAGGGAGGAACCTGGGAGGAGCCAGGGCGTGACTAATACTTAAAGGGACATATACCCTTGACATCAACTGCGCATGTGTTTTACCCATAATACACTGGGACAAACAGCAGGAGAGAAGGGGCAAGGGGTGTGGTTTGAGCCCTGAAACATCATAAGGTCAACCAGGGGTCACAGATTTGAGGTCAGGTCAAATGAGATGTTCCCATCCTGATTTGCAAGTGGATGGGTTTGGTTTGCTAGGACAAAAGGAGGTAGTACCTTGAATGAAGAGTTAATGGTTTGAGAGGAAATACCTCTAGGCTGGGGCAGGGAATGACAAGTACAGCTGGGGGAAGGGGAGAAACAGTTGAGAAATGTGGCTTTTACAACTTAACACAAAACTGAATTAAAGTTACCCCAAAATATACTACATAGGCCATTCAAAACCTCTTCATTAGGTGCTATAATTGATACACTGATTCATTTAGATTCAGAAAAACACACACACACACACACACACGCACGCGCACACACACACACACACACACACACACAAGAAAAATGAGAAAGAACTAAACATTTGACCCAAGAAGATATGACACTGATTTTCAAATAAGAAAAGTTCAACGGTATTAGAATCCGCACCCTGCTCTGCTCAAGAAGACATTAAAATGAATTTGTATATGGAGGTTGAAAAACTAGGAAAAACTACTATAAACCCAGACACCTGGCATAGTGGATTGAGTGTCGAGCCTGGAGTCAGAAAGACATTCCTCCTGAGTTCAAGTCTGACCTCAGACACTGACTAGATGTATGATCCAGGACAAGTCATTTAACCCTCTTTGCCTCAGTTTCCGCATCTGTAAAAATGAGCTGGAGACAGAAATGGCCAACTACTCAAGTATCTTTGCCAAGAAAACTCCAAATGGAATTATGAAGAGTCAGACACAACTGAAGTGATTGAACCATGATAACAACAAAAACCATAAACCCAGATACTATGGAGGATTTGACAGGGAAAAAAAATAATTACAGTGGAAGGTCCCCAGATAATAACTCTGCAGGAAGCTGTAAAGGGGTCAGATATAATATTTATTCTTTCAGATGTCTACCCACCAAGGAGAAGAACACGGGTAATAACAAAATGAGTGTGAGGTTTTAGGGGAAGAAAGTAAATGGGGTCTCACAGAAATCACTAAAATTTGATGTAATGGAACCCATGATGGGGAAAAAGCAATGACAGGGTAAGCATTGTTTAAAACAAAACCAGAAATAGGCCCTATTTAAGAGACAGAGGGGTAGCACTGTATCTATACCTACTTAGAAATCCATGAAATTAAGGGGAATCCATTTGGGTAATAATAAATGAAATGTAGGTGATGTTGTGATGGAAGCATACTATAGAAGTAAACATTTATACGGCGCTTACAGAGTGCCAGGTCCTGTGCTAAGCATTTTGCAAGTATTGTCTCATTTGAACCTCACAACAACCCTGGTAGATAGGTGCTATTATTATTCTAATTTTACAAATGAGGAAACTGAGGCAAACAAAACTTCCCACAGTCATACAGCTAGGAAGTATCTGAGGACAGATTTGAACTCATATCTTCCCAACTCCAGACCCAGCTCTCTACTTAGCCACTGCACCCCTTAATCAGATAGAGGAAAGAGATGATAAGTTCTTAATTCAAATTATAGAATTGATATTGAAGCATGATGTAGTAAGAATAGAGGGTTTAAGTTACCTCTATATCAGCTATAAGTCTCACTCTACAAAAGTACAGCAATTCCTAAATCCTTAAAGTGTCTTCAAAGCAATGAAGTAGCGAGGAGGATTTCTATTGTGGACTTATTTCTGATCAACAAGAACTTGTCGATAAAAATGAAAATCGTGAGAATTTGGGGCAAGTTTTACCATGTCATCTAGACATATAAATCAAGGAAAGGAACACTGAGTATGTCATTATTTCTCCAGGACCTAGTATAGTCAAGAGCTAAAAACCTTCCATGGTTATGTTTGAAGACTTTCAGACTGAGGAGCAAAGGAAATGTCTAGGCTGAAAGATTTCCGTTTATGAAGTTCCAGAATCATCAAAGTAATCATTAATTTTAAAGTTAATTAATTATAATTAATTAATCCTAATCAAAGTTGGTTGCTGAAAACATGGGGTCCAATAGAGGTGTTAGAGGCAGAAGATAGTCTCTGCATCAGAAATAGAGGCCTGGTAACAGAACCAAATAGTGTTTGGGAAATAAGCAAAAAGGTCATTTTGCAGTTAGTCTGGAGGACTAAATATTAGGACCATTTGAGTTCCATCTAGAATTCATACAATTTATAGCACTCAGTTGTTTCTGGGTGAAGAGACATATATGTTCTAATGCTCATCCAAGTGGCACTACCTTCTAGTCTCTTTTAAGTTAGCTATATGTCTCATCATTTCCAGCAGCAGCACCACTTTATAAGGAATGACTATTTCTAAGGAATGATGGAAAGTACAGGCTTGCAAAAGTCTATCATAGGGTTTAGTAAAGTATATACCAAAAGTTCAAAACAATATAGGTATAATACCATGGCCAGAACTGTGAAAGGGAGCTGTTTCAAGAGGTGAACGGATGGAATTTTGATACTACAATTATAAATGATTCTAACGAGGAAAAAAAGAAAGGGGAAATGTATAAAGAATCTGTGGTTGAGGGCGGAGCCAAGATGGCAGCATAAGAGCAGCAACATAGCTCTCACATAGCCACCCCAAAATGCCCATAAAATATGACTCTAAACTAATTCTAGGACTCCAAAATGGACACAAATATACTTTCCACTAAAGTCAGCTCAGCTACGTAGAACCATATCAGCCCTGCGAACAAAAACCAGCCTAGCCTGAAACCGCGGCCCTGCCCCAGAGGCAGCTGGAGGAGAGGAGCCGGGAGGTGGCTGGACATGAGGAGCCAAGCCCTGGCTGGAGCTTCAGGTGAGCAGATCGGCAGCAGCTGCGGCAGTATCCAGAATTAGGTCAGTGGAGCTTGCGAAAATTGGGAGAGAAAAGCGGTCTGGCCGAAACACCTCCAGAGCAACAAGGCTGCAGAACTGGAGGTCTTGCACCTGCCTTCACACTGTCACTTCAGAGCTCTTGGCCTGCAGACTGCAGGGGGACAAAACAATCGTTCAGAGGCCAAGTGCTCTCGTGTTGAGCAACCTGGATCCGGATCGTGGTCTTGGGCTTTGGTCCTGTGTTTTTTTTTTTCAGTGAGCCGGAGTGGGAGAGGGACCCAACAGCCTCCTAAGAGCTCTGGCAGCTGGGAAAACCCCAGCGATTTGGAACAGAGCTTTCCCATCCAGAAGCAGAGCTCCACAGAGATTTTAAAAAAATGACAGACTAAACAACCATGAATAAGAATAAGCATGAGAAGCAAAGTAAGAACAGCAACCAAACCCTAGAT
>JAQQSV010010497.1:0-13250 GCA_028646515.1 Pseudochirops corinnae | reverse complement strand
CAGTCACCAAACTCCATGAGAGCAATCCATAAATATGGAAGCATTTGGGCAGCTGGGGATTATCAAAAGAAGTCTTTATACAGTTTTTCCTTTGTGTTCAATACCTATCACCTTAAATTAATTTCACTGAAAGATTTCTATGAATAGGGTAGTTGCAATTATGCCCATTTTATAGAAGAGAAAATTGAGGCACAGAGAGGCTGATTAGTCTAATGATTCTTAAATTATCTCTCCTGGATCTATTTTTTCAGCTCAGTTATTTTCCCAATGAAAATTTTCATATTTTCCTCTGTATCTTTTTTTTTTTCATTCAGCTCTGGTTTTTCATCACAAATGCTTAAAAGTCCTCTATTTCATTGAATATCCATTTTTATTTCCCTGAAGGAATGTACTCAGTCTTTCTTGGTAGGTAATTCATGGTTGTAACCCTAGCTCCTTTGCCCTCTGGTATATCATATTCTACACTTTCTGATCCTTTAACTTAGAAGCTGATAAACCTTACATTAACTTACTGTAACTCCATAACGTTTTAAGTGTTTCTTTCTGACTACTTGCAATACTTTCATCTGGATGTTGGTGCTCTGGGATTTGGCTATAATATTCCTGGGAGTTTTTGTTTGGGGATCTCTTTGAGGGGATGATTGGTGGATTTGTTCAATTTCTATTTTAACCCTTGCTTTTAGAATATCATGTCAGGTTTCCTTGATAATTTCTTGAAAGATGCTGTCTAGGCTCTTTTTTTGATAATCTTTTTTGATGTAGTCTACTAATTCTTAAATTATCTTTCCTGGATCTATTTTTACAGCTCAGTTGTTTTCTCAATGAAAATTTTCATATTTTCCTCTGTATCTTTTGATTCATTCTTTTGATTTTATTTTATTATTCCTTGATGTCTCATGGAGTCATCAGCTTCCACTTGACTGATTGTAAATTTTACAGAATTGTTTTCTTCATTGAGCTTTTGTGTCTCCTTTTCCATTTGACCAATTCTACTTTTTAAGGAATTCTTTTCTTTGGTGAATTTTTGTATGTCTTTCTTTTTTCCATTTGGAAGGCATTCCCCTTTTTGGATTTTTGTGCCTCTTTTACTATTTGGCCTATTCTTTTTCTTAAGGTGTTGTTGTTTTTCAGTATTTTTTTGTGCCTTCTGGAGCAAGCTGTTGACTTTTTTCATGGGTTTCTTTTTTCACTCCATTTCTTTTCCCAAATTTCCACTCTCTTCATTATTTGATCTTTAAAATCCTTTTTGAGCTATCCCATAGCCTGAGAGCAATTCACATTTTTCTGTGAGGCTTTAGATGTACCACTTTTTACTTTGTTGTTTTCTTCTGAATTTGTGTTTTGGTATTCCCTGTCGCCGTAGTAGCTATGGTCAGGATCTTTTTTTTGTTTGTTTGTTTGTTATTTGCTCATTTTCTTGGCTTTTAACATTATACTAAAGTTGGGCTCTGCTCCTCAGATAGAGGGGGTGCTTTCTCAAGCTTCAAGTTTTTTTTGTTCCCTCCCAATTTATTTATTTATTTATTTGTTTCTTGTTTTTAACATTCGTTTCCATGAGATTTTGAGTCACAAATTTTCTCTCTGTCTTTCTCCTACCCCCCAACCCAAGATAGCAAGTCTACTGAATACCCCTTTCCCAAATCTTTTCTCTATTATATCCTCCCCCACCACCCTCCAACTTTCTAGTAGGGCAAGATGGATTTCTATAACCCAGTGCCTGTATATCTTATTTCCCGGTTGCATGTAAAAAACAATTTTTTTAACATTTGTTTTTAAATCTTTGATTTCCAGATTCTTTCTCTTCTCCCATCCTTAACCTCCCCTCCCCACACTGGGAAGATAAGCAATTCAATATAGGTTGTGCATGTGCAGTTATGCAAAAAGTTTCCATAGTAGCTATATTGTGAAAGACTAACTATATTTCCCTCCATCCTATCCCACCCCCCACTTATTCAATTTTCTCCTTTGACCCTGTCCCTTTCCAAAAGTGTGTGTTTCTAACTACCCTCTCACCCAATCTGCCCTCCCTTCTATCATTCCCCCATCTTATCCTCTTCCCCTACACTTTCCTGTACAGTAAGATACCCAGCTGATTGTGTATATTATTCCCTCCTTAAGCCAAATTCAATGAGAGTAAAGTTGACCCATTCCCTTTCACCTTCCTGCTCTTCCCCTCCATTGTAATAGTTTTCGCTTGGCTCTTTTATATGAGATAATTTACACCATTCTATCTCTCCCTTTCTCCTTTTCCCAATATATTACTATCTCATCTCTTAATTTTATTTTTTAGAAATTATCCCTTCATATGCAACTTATCCTGTGCCCTCTGTCTATGTATACATGTACATATATATATACATACACATACTCACACATGTATTTATATATACATATATATTCCTTCAAATATCCTCATATTGAGAAAAGTCTCATGAGTTACAATTATCATTTTTCCATGTAGGCATGTAAATAGCTCAACTTTAGTAAGTTCCTTATGATTTCTTTTTCCTGTTTACCTTCTCATGCTTCTCTTTGCTTCTTGCATTTGAAAGTCAAATTTTCTGTTCCGCTCTGCTTTTTTCATCAAGAATGCTTGAAAGTCCTCTATTTCATTGAATGACCATATATTTCCCTGTAATATTATACTCAGTTTTGCTAGGTAGGTGATTTTTTGTTTTAGTCTTAGCTCCTTTGACGTCTGGAATATCATATCCCAAGCCCTTTGATCCCTTAATGTAGAAGCTGCTAGATCTTGTGTTATCCTGATTGTGTTTCCACAATATTCAAATTGTTTCTTCCTTGGCTGCTTGTAATATTTTCTCCTTGACCTGGGAACTCTTGAATCTGGCAATGATATTCCTAGGAGTTTTCTTTTTGGGACCTTTTTCAAGAGGCTATTGTTGAATTCTTTCAATTTCTATTTTGCCCTCTGATTCTAGCATATCAGGGCAATTTTCCTTGAGAATTTCTTGAAGAATTATTTCTAGGCTCTTTCTTTTATCATGGCTTTCAGGTAGTCCAATAATTGTTAAATTATCTCTCCTGGATCTACTTTCCAGGTCATTGAGGTATTTCACATTGCCTTCTATTTTTTCATTTGTTGGAATCTGTTTTATAGTTTCTTGATTTCTCATAAAGTCATTAGCTTCCATTTGCTCCAATCTAATTTTGACAGAACTATTCTCTTCAGTGAGTTTTTGAAATTTCTTTTCCATCTGGCAAATTCAGCTTTTTAAGGCATTCTTCTCCTCATTGGCTTTTTGGGCCTCTTTTGCCATTTAAGTTAGTCTATTTTTTTAAGGTGTTATTTTCTTCTGTCAGGCTGTTGACTTGCTTTTCATGATTTTCTTGCATCATTATCATTTCTCTTCCCAATTTTTTTCCTCCACTTCTCTTGCTTGATTTTCAAAATCTTTGAGCTCCTCTATGGCCTGTAACCAACTTATATTTTTCTTGGAGAGCAAGGACCAGGCTGTGCTCTTCTCTCACCATGGATTAACAGGGTTCCCCACTGACCTTTTACCTTCTCTTTGGAATTTATGGGTTGAGAAGTCTGGAAACCACCACAGCTGCAGGTGATTCACTATCTTTAAGTCTGTTCTGGCAAGTCCAGGCTGCTGGTCAGGGCCACCCCGGGTCTGGGCCAGCCTGGCACACACGAACTGCCCTTGTGTCCCAACCCTATGTGATAGACCCTTCCTCTCAGCCTGCCAGGCTGTCTTCAGCAGGAGATTTGTTTCTCTCTGTCACTTTGTGGGTTCTGTAGCTCTAAAATTTGTTTAGAATAATTTTTTCACAGGTACTGGAGGTGGTGGGAGTGGCAGCTCAAGCAAGTTCCAGCTTTGACTTTGCCATCTTGGCTCCACCCCGCAAGCTTCAAGTTTTTTGTACAGCTCTTTTCAGAGCTAGTTCTGAGGGTCTGTAAGCTTTCCACTCTTTCAAGGTGGTTTGATCTAAGGAGAGGTATGTTTACTACTCTTCTGGCCTGTGCTTTGATCTGTGAGTGAGCACAAGCACTTTTTTCTGACCTGGAGCAGTGACCAGGGCTCCCACTTCCCTTTGCCCAGAAGCTTTCATGTGCTATTGCCTTTCCTCACCCTGGTACTGGGACTGGGACCTTGATCCAAGTATGGTCAATGCAGCAGAGTTTTTCACCCAGTGCCAGCAAAGGGACCTCTGTAATCTCCTCCTGACCAATTTTCTGACCCTCTCACACTCTGTGGGCTGAAAGCTCTGGAAGCAGCACTTAAAGTCATTTTTTAGTCATAGCTGAATCTTTGTGTCCTTATTTCAGCTTTTCTTGTTTTGCCATTTCCTTCTCCAGTTCATTTTACAGATGAGAAAATTGAGGCAAACAGAGTTAAGTGACTTGCCCAGGGTCACACAGCTACTAAGTGTCTGAGGACAGATTTGAACTCAGGAAGAGGGGTCTTCATGACTCCAGGCCCAGCACTCTCTTCATTGTACTACCTAGCTCCTCCTTGTGAGTGGTAATTGGTCATTAATTGGTGGGAGTGGATGGCTATTGGATCAAAGTACTATTATATACTCTAAGCTCTAACTAGGGAAAAGGTCCACATCACTCTTCCATGTAAAAAGGACTAGCTATTGAGGAATACTAGGCATAGGCTGTCATACTTACCAGCATCCCCCATTTCAGAGTGCATTTTGTATCTTTTCTGGCATAGATGCTTCTGACAGGAACTGTTTGACTTTCTCAATTAATACTTTATAATAACCCAAATGCTTTTACTTCTATCTGGATCCCTATGATAAAGCTTCTAATAAACCCCCTTGCTCCACATGAATAACAATTATGTCTCCTCCAGTAAGAGATATGCAAGTGTATTTCCCTCCATAAATGAGAGTTAAAGTCAATGAAAGCACCAACTCTTTTATCTCCTCAACTGTGCAGCAGTAAAATGATCATACAGGATCCTTGCAAAACACTATATGTTATTTCCTCCTTTAAAATTAGCATCTTCAGTACCCTTGTGAATACTGATTTATTGACTTTTTAAAGATCCTTTTAGATTTTTTTTTTTTTGGCTTAGACAACTCACATTCAGGAATTTAAAGCATATCCAAACAACATTATCCCAGGCTGCCTCTCCAGGGTGGGTAACTTCCTTGATGAAAGATGCATTCCATTCTCCTGCAGTGATACAAGTAAACACCACACCAGGAAAGCTCACGGTACAGACTTTTATTAGGCAGTAACCATAACCAAACAGTGCTAATTGAGTAAGGGAACTACAGTATAAATCAGATGTTAATTTTGTGCAAACAGACATCTTGGCTTACAATTGAGAAAGTATGTGGGTGATTTTGTTGAAAATTTTTCAAGTTTGATTTTACTTTCAATGTCATGTTTAATGACCGTGAGAGGTAATGGGCTATCCCAAGGTGAATTATGGCACTAAAGGCCACGGGAGGGAACACCTCTGATCTTCTTTGCATATTGCGTGTTCTTCACTGGCCTGGACCTGTGGTTTTATCAGGAAGAGTACTGTCTGTATGGAAACTTCTTTCCACTAATACTGACCAGCAGGTTACAGATAAACAATAATCTTTGAGATGTAGCAGGAACACCAAGAAATTGAGTCCTTGCCGTAGTCATAAAGTTACTAGTGGCAGAGGCAGATCTCAAAGGCAATGTTTCCTGAGTCCATGACTAGCTCTCTTTCCACTGGAAACAGGAAAAAAAAATGTGTTGCATTATTGTGTGAGGGCAAGAGATTAGAGGTTGAAAAACAGGAGAAAAAACAATTGAGAATCCTTAGATATTTTGCTCCTTGTCTTATCTCAAACTCTGAGATCATCAGTGATCTAGAAAGACCTTTGGGTTCATAAATCATCACGACCAAGAACATCCTCTGCACAAATTTGGGTCTCTCAGTTCCCTCTTCAACTTATGATCACTCATTTCAGAGGGACGTATTAAACTCCTACTATAAGCCAGAAACTGTGTTGGGCTCTGGGACAACAACAACTACAAAATGAAACTGTTCTCAAGGACAGTTGCCTTCAATCTATAACGTGCCTTGGACTTGCATTGTAAGAAGCAAGAACATCTGGCAAAATGACCGTGGGCATGTCATTTAATTTCTCAGAGACAAACATTGTGGACTTATTTCCCAAGTTCCAGAGAGGTTTCAAACCTGCTTAGGTGTTGGGAGATGGAAGGGGTAGTCCTACACCAAGGTATTTATATAATATTTTGAAAAAGAACTAAATATTGTTCAATATAATTTCAAGAATCAATGTGGGGAAAGTGGAACCAAAAAAAGATAGGGCAAACATGGTAAAGATGATAGATAGATAGATAGATAGATAGATAGATAGATAGATAGATAGATAGATGACTGATAGGCAACTAGGAAACACAGTAGGCATAGTATTAGGCTTGGAGTTTGCTGCCCCACATCACAGTTGCCTGTCCCAAGGTCGCACCTGATTTTGGTCCTCTTCCTCTATCTTTTGCAGTACTTTTCAGAGGCACTTTGTCCAGGATCTAGGAAGAGAGCACATGGGATAGACTCACTATAATTTAGTCAGCAATGGGAAATGGAGATACAGCCAGGCAGGACAAATTAAAGAGGACTCTGATGGCCCCTGAAAAAAGTCTTTTGCTTATAAGATATTGCTATGAAAAAAATAGTAGAGAAAATATTCTAGGGCCATCCTAGCCCCAGATTCTGGGAAGAGCTACAAAATCATCAGTTGACATGTTAATATAGTATTCCAAGAAGGTACTGCAAATGGAACCCTCTTCCATGTGGGGAGTAATTGTCATAGAGCTCCTACAGAAGGAAAACTGAAAAGGAGGTTTGGTTTTTGTCTTTACATACCCAGCACCTAGTACAGTATATGCTACCTACATGGTGCTTAATAAATGTTGAACGGGGGAAAAAAAAGAAAAAGGAGGAGGAGAACTGAATAACAGTGAGAGGTAGGGAGGCAGAGTCACAGGATTAGGTACTGAGGTGGAGTCACAGGAGTGAGCAATCATTGAATGATTCATGGGTCATACCCCAAATGTACTGCTTTCTGGAGTAATATCCAGGGCAGTCCTCTGAGTCATGGAGATTATACAGATTTTCATAGAGGTTGGGAAAGGGACTTTACGGATTCTCTATGGGCTCCAATGTGTGTGTGTGCGTGCGTGTGTGTGTGTGTGTGTGTGTGTGTGTGTGTGTATGTGGCCTCTTTGCTTTATAGTAGGCAAATTAAACCTTTTTATGCTTCATACTTCATAAGCCTAAGTGTTTGTAAGGGGAACTGATGTCTGAGTTCCAGATAGGTAGAGGCTAATAAGTCAGAAAGAATTGAGATATTCCCTAAGTGTCCAGGGTCATTCAAGTCAAGAAAGAGGTTCTGAAACAAAGACTGTAGGGACACTAAGGGTTTTCTCAGGCTGGTGGAATAAGGAGCAGCCCTGGAAAAGGATTTTCTACACTGGCTATAGATAAGAGACAAGACATAGATGCCAAAAGGTAAAGTGAGTTTTCTAACTCCTCAGGGAAAGGGAGGTTCATGTAGAGAAACCAATCCTATTTTTTTTAATTCATAAGAAGTTCCATTTTCACTGAAAAAAAAAGGGATGATTGGGAACAGAGGCAACCTATGCTTTTTTGACACTCTTGGCTTTGGCATTTGCTGGGGCACTGAATTATTTGGTGGCTTAATTTGCAGCACACGAGAGGCTAGGTGGGGAGGGTTTTTCAGAAACTGGGACTGAACTGACAGTTCCCTAATTTAAAAAAAAAACCCACATACAATGGTGTCTGAGTAGCTCATTATTCCTTTTCAATAGGCAAGGCTCTGCAGGCCCTTACCACCTTAGTAGCTCTCTACAGGAAGCTGGCAGCTTTCAGTTTAGTCTGAGTACTGTGGTTATTCTGCAATTCGAAGTCCCTGTCTCTGCTTCTCTCTGTCTGCATCTCAAACACCTAGAAGTGGTTTGAACTGCATGATTAATGGAACTTCCATATGGAAATTGTCCCCTGATCTTCCTTTTCCTGACCCCAATGCAGGGAAAGGGATGGGGATATATAAGTATCTTGTGCTTGACTCTCCTCATCTGTTAAAAAAAAATGAAGAGATGGGCTACCACAGTGGTTCTCAAACTTTTTGGTTTCAATAACCCTTTATTCTCTTGCAAGTTATAAAGTTACTGAGGACTACACCCTGCCAAAGAGCTTTTGTTTATGTGGGTTATATCTAGCAATATTTACTATGTTAGAAATGAAAAAGTCATAGTATTATTATGAAAATAGTTTTGACTTTATGGATTCCCTGAAAGTGTTCTGGGGAACTCCCAGGGATTATACTTAGAAAACCCTTGGCATAGATGATCTCTAAGATGGCTTTCAACTCTAACCCTGTGATTCTATGGGTAAGTCCATTCTCTTAAGCAAAGGAGCAATCTTAGCCCTACTCTTCTTTCTAGCCCTTCTCTACTGTGTCCCTACTCACATCCACCCATATCCATAGGCATCCCTCTGGTCTGAGCCCTAGCCCTAAGAGCAGTTTCTGTGCAGGAGGTAACAAATATCTGTGGATAAGTACTGGTGAAAAACCATCACTCTTCCTTGTCCCTATCTGGGCATGCCTAACAATTTTCCCCTAGCAGAACTCAAAGTGAGTCCACCAATAGGACATTATATAAAAGCTATTCCCAGTGGTTTAAAAAAAATAAAAGCCTCATTATAATACCATCTCAGTGGGACTGAAGGCAAATCGTGTCTTTGCTTATGCTTAGAGCATATGGACTTAACCCAGTTTAGGAGAGATCAGGGTACTAGGATGCTAAGCCTATACCCACCTCACCCCCACTCTGCCATTCAACTCTATTGGCTCCATGTGAGGGAGATGACATAGAATCACAGGGCATTTGGTCTAGAAGAGATTTTAATTTATCTTGTTTTTTATTTAGTTATTATTTTTTGTTTAAAGGGATTTTGGAACTCATCCAATTCAACCCTTTCATTTGACAAATTAGGAACTTGATACTCCGAGAGATTAAATGATCCTTCCAAGGTCAGCCATGGAATTGGTAAAAGAACTCAGGCCTTCTGATTCATGAAGACACCATTGGATCATAGAATGAGAATTGGAAGGGTCCTCAACAATCATCTCTTCTAATTCCCTTCTTTTACATTTGAAGAAAATGAAACCCAGAGAGGTTGAGATTTGCTGAATGCATAGGTAGCGACAAGAGATAACCCACATCTGCCAGCTCCAAATCATGTGCTTCTTCCACTGTGTCATGTTTTCTCTACCAGAGGGAGCATCTTATGTTATAGGATATAACATAACTATCTGTTCTTTTTAACCCCATGTCATTCCGTCCCAAAAGTTATAAAGACAGGAGTCTTACCTAAAGTGGGGCTGACTATCTCCCAATGTAATGGGATGGTTGTAGAGAGGAATCTTAGGTATTGTCTATTCGCTTATTTTTCTTTAAGAGATGCAAAGGATTTTAGACCCTTCATTTTACAGATTAGGAAGTAAGGCCCAAAGAGGTAAACAATTTGCCCAAGGTCACATTCCAAATCAGCCTTTCATCCTGATGCCCAGTGCAGTACTCTTTGTTTGTGCTCTTCTCTTCTTCTTGCATTCATATCTCATGTGTTTCTATCTCCATCATTTCTGGGTATAGCCTCTACTCGCATTCTAAGGATGCAGTTAACCTCCCCTTGCATAAAAGGAAAACAATTAAGCAAAAGTGATTAATGTAGAGCCTGCAACTGAGAGTACACCATTCCACACCCATAGTCCCTCACTTCTCCAAGAAAAGGAAAATATCATGATGCTTCTCTACAAGGGAGAAGCATGAGACATGACCCTGGATGTGGTTAGCCAATGCACTTGAGTATTTGCCCCACCTGCTTAGAGAGATGGTTGTCAGTTGTCAGTGACTGATTGATCTCCTTCTCTCTGACTATATTTTATTTAATGTTAATTCTTTGTAGTGATCATTTTTTAAAAATTATCTATTTATAAGGATGATGAAATGGTGAAACATTCTAGCTTCACTGACCAGACCTATTGGAGGAAAGCTGGCCAATGTATGTACCTTTAGGTGAAGCATATTGTAAGTTCCAGTAGACTATCAATTCCTGGAGGGTAGAGATGTTCTCATTTTTGTCATTGTCTATCCATTGCCTAGCACAGTGCTCTGCACATAGTAGGTGTTTACTGCATGTTTCTTTAACTAATTGGAATTAGCCAAGTTTCCCCTGACATAGTTAGAGGAGCTGTGGTATAATGGGAGAAGCATGGCCATAGAGTTAGCAGACCCAGAGTCCAGTCATGCTTCTGCCGTTCACTTGCCATGAGGCCTTGGGAAAGTTGCTGCATCTCTGTACTTCATCTGTGAAATGAGTACATAGGACAAGATGGTCTCTGGACTTTCTTCCAGCTCTGACATTTTGTGATTCTAGGGTGAAATTTCACCCTAATGTCTACTTCTTTTGCCTTACATTTCAAGAAGAGTGGTGAGTTAGAGCCTCACTCCCATCCCCTGAAAATATGCAGAATAACATTAACAAGGATATCTTCTTCTCTTTCCCCATATGTGGTCATTTGCTATGTGGTCTGCTTCAGTGGGCAGCAGTACAGCCTTCATTAAAACCCACTGATGACTACATGGCATTGCTTTCCTTCCCACTGCTATCTTATTCTAGAAAACCTGAGCACATGTTCAGTTTTAACCTGGACTAAAGGCCAAGAAACCTGACTTTGTGGAAGAAGTCAACAAGAGCCACAGAGAGTCTTCCCCTATGTGGCTCTCAGAAAATTGAGTATTTGGGGGGCTTGGTTTGCTCCCCCCCATCCTTCACACCCCAACACTAAATAATTTGAGCATTTCTCGAAAACCCCTTAATGGTTGCCATGACGTGCTGGGTAAAGACAATTCTTTTTTGAACTCTTAATCTTGTTTGTGGTCCTTAGCATAACCCACATCTCAAAAACCGTTCACATGGGACTTTCCCTATTGGTGGCAATAAGTGCCCTGCCCAGTGTGATAGGTAGAATGAATGCCTCAAACATTTTCCTCTGTGCTACTTTTAAAATTCAGTCATAAGACCAGGGAAAAGCATCATGGATTTATTCCTAGATGGGACTTTAGAGGCTCCTAGGTATAACCCTTTCATTTTACAGAAGAATAAACTGACGATCAGAGAGATTAAATAAAGTGCTCAGACTAACACAGCTAGTAACTATCTGAAGCATGATTTGGACCTTTACTTTGGCAGCTAGGTGGTGTGATGGATAGAGCATTCACCCTGGAGTCAGGAGGACTTAAGTTCAAGTTCAGCGTCAGATACTCACTACCTGTGTGACCCTGGGCAAGTTACTTCACCCTGTTTGCCTCAATTTCCTCATCTGGAAAATGAGCTGGAAAAGGAACCATTCCAGTATCTTTGCCAAGAAAACCCCAAATAGAGTCATGAAGATTCAGACACAATTGAAGTGATGCAACACCAACAACTTCCTTAGTTCAAGTCTAGTGCTCCATCTATTAAACTATGCTTCATTTCAAGATTAAAAAAAAAAAAAAAAAAAACTGCTTCTCACTATCTTACCCATGCTGAAGTACATAGATGTGATCCCACTATTCATGGACATGGGAACTTTGACTTGCTCAGTTTCTGAACTATATCAGTTCACTCTTCGAATTTATCATCATTAACATAAACATTCTCCCCACTACCACGACCAGCATCCTCCTCCTCACCATCATCACCATCATCATGATCTCCATCATCATCATCATCGTTACCCTCATCATTCGCTTCCAAATGATCAGACAAATACATAGGGACTCCTTCCAAAATATAAGATCCACATCTAAAGATTCCCATTGGTGACCAGCTTGGTCCACTGGCCCCAAAGGCCAAGTCTTAACAGCCTCCAATGAAAAAGTTAAACTGTCCAATGACTTTAATAAGCATAATTTAAGCCCATGATTTTCTTTTTATAGCAATTTCATTTTCAGTGTTTTATATTCCAATTTTCCACCTTTTAGTCTTGCTTTTTGTTCCTGCTGCTACAAGCCCCTCTCAGACAGGAGGGCAATTACCGGGCAGATGAGTTGTTCTTTAATTGAAACACTTATAGGTGTACACTGGAAAACTATAAAGACTTTTAAGAAATAGCCAGGCTTTAATAGGTTCTTGTGTACTCACCACATAACCTAATTCAGGGCTTGTTCAGCAATGCCAGGGGATGTTGCTAATTTATGACCATGATGAGCAATAAAGCAATAATAGTAATCGAAAAGGTGCAATATTCCTTGTTTAGGGGGCATTTATGGTTATGTATTAAAACTATAAATACTTCAAGAGTTCGCAAAACTGATCTATAGAAAATGAAAGATAAGATCTGGTTGCTTCCAAAAATGCTTTTCTTGCAGAAATCTGGGCTCGACTTTATGGTTTATAAATATAAACAAACCTAAAGTGAAATGCTCAACTTCTCTAACCATCCAAAGGGACCACTTAAATAACCACCAGCACTCAGACCTAATAAGAGCTAGAAAGTTTTCTTGCTTCCTTTTCTTTCTTTGATCCCTTCCCTATCTTCTTTCTGACTTCTCTCCTTTGCATACTATTCCCTCATCTGCCCCTCTTTCTCCTCCTTCTCTTCTGACTTTTCCCTTTTTCACTCTTGTTTCCACCACCTACTCTTACCAGCCTCAAAGAAAGAAAGAAAAGAATTAGATGGAAATGGGACCTGAGGTACATCCTTATGTAGGGAGACCCCTGAAACCTTCAGGAAGATCCTCCAGATTACAGAAAGAATGCCTGCAGAGGAATTCAAAGTAGTACCATGGAGAGAGGATAGAAGCCAGAGTCAAGATACTTAGGTCTAACATAAGAGTTTGAATCCTGGCTCTGACAGTTGTATGACCCTGAGGAGAGCACAAACTTCTCAGAAAAAATAGAGGCAATACCGATACTGTCTTCCTCACAGAGTTGTGAGAAAAGCACTTAGAAAACTTTAAAATACAATAGAAACATTAGATGTTATCATATTAGACTCAGGGATGACAGGAAAAAGACTCACTTTCCCAGAATGATCTGTCCAGAATATACATATTTATTTTTTTTTATTAATTTATTTTTTATTTACTCATTTACTTTTAATTTACAAGATTCAGTTCCACAATCACTTGGGTTTCAGATTTTCTCCCCTCCCTTCCCCCCTCCCCCCATGGTGGCGTGCAATCATGTATAGGA
>JAQQSV010010496.1:0-13250 GCA_028646515.1 Pseudochirops corinnae | reverse complement strand
AGGTTTCATGGTCCTTGAAGGACAGCCCCAGAGTGCATGGAAAGGCCTCATGGTCTTTGAAGGACAGCCCCAAAGGGCCTGGAAAGGCCTCTTCCTTCTGGCCATTTCCACTGATGAAAGCATTTTAGTTTCTGATGCTGAACCACTGGACAGGGCTAAGGCCTTAGTGACCAGGACTTTCTTCAGCAGCTGTGGCCTGGTCCCTTCCTGAGCTGACCCCAGCCTCTTTGACCCCAAGCTCTACATCCCCAGGGGCTGCTCCCCTGGAAGCCTGGCCCTTCTAACAATTCTTGTGCTCACAGTGCTGGGCTGTCCCCAGTCCAGTCAGAGGGGAGATGGTGGTCAAGGTGGTGACTATGGTTTGCCTTGCCTGGCACATGTGGCCTCCCCTCTCTCCCTCAGACTGGCTCGAGGCTCTGTGGGGAGCAGTTGGTGACATTTAGCTGGAATGCCGGCCCCTTCTTCCCAGGAGCTGTTTCCCTTGGTAATGGCTATGACAGAGTGACTAGAAAAGGGACTACTGGGCTGGGGGATCTGGGGGGGCTTGGGAGACGGGGATCTGGCCACTGCCAGGACACTGGGTGAAAATGAGGCTAGGGGCCTTGCTACCGCAGTACTGACCAAGGTAGTTATACAGTAACAGGGATGGAGTGAGAGTGCACAGAACAGGAGGGAATAAGCCAGGCCTGGACTGACAGCTGGAGTGGACCTGAGAGCTGTCCAGCCTGACCCCTTCACTTTCTAGGGCATGGATCTGAGGCCAGAGGGTTGAAAGGCTTATTATCCAAAGGGGCCCAGCTGGAATTCCAAACACACTCCTCTGAGCTGGCAGCACCCCCAAGATGATGGGGGAAGAGGGGCAGTGCCCCCATGCTGTGGGCCTAGGACTGGTGGAACCAGGGAGCCTGGGCTTAACCTCCCACATTCCCACACCATGGACTGGGACAGCTGAACAAGGCAGGCAGAGTTCAGGCCTCAATCAGGTCAGTGTGACTTTGGCAATCCCCTGGGAGGGAGACTCAGCTGTGGGCCCTTTGACTGAGAAAAATATGGAAATGTTTTTAGGATCTTGGTGGGAGCTCCTGAGACCCCCGGGAACCTGCTCCTGCCTGTCTGGCACCTCCTTGACAGGGACTTTGTTCCACCTTTAGTCTGGAAAACAAACTCCTTCTTAAGTGCTTTGGGACCAGCCTCTCCCCAGGCTGTTTCAGAGTGGGGTTGGCCAAGCCACTCATTTCAACTTTGAGTTATCCGGGGGGCCAGCTGTGGCCCCACAGCCCAGGCTCAGGGAGTGAGGAGAGTTAGGCCTGGGCTTTCTAGGAGCCCCTGAAGGGATGCTGCTGACCCAGCTGGGCAGCAGAGTCTGCCTCCAAATGACCTTCTCACCACAAACCCACCTGTGAGAGAGGTGAGCCTGGTGAGCTGGGAAGGTGCCGAGCATCCCCAGGACAGGACACAGAGTAGAGGGGGCCTGCTGTCTCCCCCGTCTGAGTCCTTAGGGAAAACTGAGACAGCGTTTATGCCCTGTCCAGGACTGACAGCTTCTATGGGACTGACCACAGTGGGCTCCCTGGCCTGTACTGGCCAGCCTCCTGAGTGATTCAGTTAGCCTGGTGCTGGTGTGCAGGAAGGTGGCAAAGAAACAAGAAAATATAGGACAAAAGAATTTAAAGAAATAGAATCATGAGGCTTCTTGAGACCAGTTGGGTCCAAGGACAGTGAGGCTCAGAGAGGGAAAGGGCTTTGGCCAAGGTCACACATCACAGAGGATTATCCAGGGCTCTTTGCCAAGCACTGCGTGATTCAAGGCTCACAGATAAAAGAGGAAGAAGGGAAAGGCAGCAGGATGAGCATGGATTGTAAGGTCGTCCTTGTAGAGCCAGGAGGGACCAAAGACACTGCTGAGGAAACTGAGGCCCAGGGTCACTCAGATCATCTGGGGCTGAGTCAGGATTTAGACAAGAGTTTCCCTGACTCCTAATCCAGAGGTCTCTCCAGTATGCCCCACCACAGAGCCCAAGGGCGGGGGGAAGCCTCTGTCCTTGGCAAAGAAAGGGGGCCTCTCTGAGCAGCATCCAGGGAGGTGTGCCCAGAGGAGGCCCTGGGCCTTCTTTGTCACTGGAACGCTTCATCCTGGCACTGAAGGACACTGCCCAGTGCTCCTCCAGCCCTCATCTCTGAGGGTGACCCCCCGAGCCCCAGGGACCTTTGCAGCTTCATTTCCTAGGGCTTAGCTAGGTACAGCCAATGGGAGCCCCAGTCATTGCCTGAGCTAGCTCCCAACATGCCAGGAATGTCCTCCCCACTTCTGGCTGCCATTTCGCAGAAGTTACATCATCCTGTGATGAGGGTGCTGGTAACAATTTACAGCAGCATCAAAAAGCAGTGTTTCTGTGGCCCTGTAATGTGTGCAAAGGCCGTGTGTGTGTGTGTGTGTGTGTATACACATGTGTGCTTGTGTATAGGCACGTATGTATGTGTGTGGATACACATGTGTGCTTGTGTATAGGCATGTATGTATGTGTGTGGATACACATGTGTGCTTGTGTATAGGCACTTATGTATGTGTGTACATGCATGGATACACATGTGTACTGTGTATAGGCACGTGTGTGTACATGCATGGATACACATGTGTGCTTGTGTATAGGCACGTATGTATGTGTGTGGATACACGTGTGCTTGTGTATAGGCATGTGTGTGTACATGCATGGATACACATGTGTGCTGTGTATAGGCACGTGTGTGTACATGCATGGATACACATGTGTGCTTGTGTATAGGCACGTATGTGTGTGTGGATACACATGTGTGCTTGTGTATAGGCACGTATGTGTGTGTGTGTGTGTGTGGATACATGTCTTTGTATAGGGATATGATGAGGCTTATCAGGCTCTGGGAATCCTCTCCAATCTTCCCACAGGAAGGCTGGCATTTGCCTGAGGCCGTAAACCTTTCCTTATCCTGGGCCCCAATCTCTGTTCCTCTTAACCTGGCCTATCCCTCCATGGTCCGGCTCCCTCCCGCCCTGGATCCCATCAGATCTCTATACCCAAATCTGCTGCCCTTAAAGCAGGCTAGCCCTCCACTGTCTGTCACCTCCAGGCAGCCTTCAGCTACTGCCCACCCTTAATCCCATTCCTGACGTCTGACCTCGGTCCCCTCAAGATCCTCCCAAGAATCCTCCTCAAGACCCTCCCCAAGCTCCTCCTCCAGACCATCCTTAGAGCCCTCCTGCAGTCTTTCTGTATGTGAGATCCATCTTGCCTCCATGAAGGTGCCCAGAACTGTCCAGCACACACCCACCCTGTGTCAGATTATTCTGGCCCCCTCGTCAACACAAGCTACAAATACTAGCCTCCTTAAGAGTCTACCCATCATGGCAAGTCTTTAATGAACTTTGTTTTGCTTTGGCTGAGAGAAGGCTTGAGCCAAATTCATTTGGCAGGACCCGGTAGGTATTTTGGGGTCTCAAGCACCCCTAAATCCCAAACCTCCACAGATACACATGTATATATGTACAAATGTGCATATATGTATGTGTGTATTCACACACATGTTGTCTCCTTTGCTCCTCGGGCTCAGCTCCAGCCCCAGCCTCTTGCCTAGCCTGTGATCCCCCCCCCAGCCCCCCGCCAGTGCCCATGGCCTCTCCTGACCAGAGAGGCTCATAGGGGTAAAGTGATCAGCACAGGGCCCGGCCCTCAGCAGGCACTTAATAAGTGCATGTGCCCTTCCCCTGCCCTTCCTACTTCAATTTTCCTCGGTCTTTATTTTGTTCTTTGACTCTTTTTCAACCATGTCCCACCCTTTGTGACCCTGCTTGGGATTTTCTTGGCACAGACACTGGAGGGGTTTGTCATTTCCCTCTTCAGCTCATCTGACAGATGAGGAAACTGAGGCAAGCAGGGTGAAGTGACTTGCCCAGGGTCACACGGCTGGGAAGTGTCTGAGGCCAGATTTGAACTCACAAGGATGCTTTCCTGACTCCAGGCCCAGTGCTCTGCCCACTGAACCTCCCAGCCGCCCCTTTCTTCATTTGTGCCCACGCTCTGTTTCAGCCGAAGGTCGGCTCTCGGAGGACAAGGGCTGTCTCCTCTCCTAGGGGTTCCATAAATGCCTGTTGGGTTGAACCAAGACCTCTCCAGCCCTGTGGGGGGACATACAGAAGGAGGCTCACCAGATGGGGAGGCCTCTGTGGTGGGGGGGGTGAGCTGCTGTAGTGAATACCCCCCCGGGGAGATCCCAAATCCATGGAAACAAGTGTACCTCAATTTATTCCATCTGCATTTCGTTTATACATAATCATCCACGGTAGTCTCTCCCATCAGACTGAGTTCCTTGAGAGCAGGGACTGCATTTGGCCTTCTTGTACATCCCCAGAGGTTAGCCTCATTCAGGGTACACAGTGGTGCTTAATAAATGCTTATTGACTGGACAACTGCTCTGAGCCCCCAGGCTGGAAAATTTCTAACATTTAGATGAAGGTTCGGCTCTCTGTCTTAATTTATACTCATGTTCACCTCTAGCCCACCCCTGGATTCTTTGTTGTTGAAGCAAGTCTCATTCCTGGAAATGTGTATGTCTGTGGTGCCATGGAGAGACCCAGGGAGGGGGTGCTGAGAAAGACCAGACTTTTTCTTGGAACCTTCCACAGCCCTTGAGTAACTGGGTATAACTGATGGCGTCACCCAGGATCTTTTGCTCTGAGATGCCAGGAAGGCCCCCTGGAGATCTCTCTTCTCTGCCACGCCTCAGTCCTCCATTCTCTTTCTCCTTTTGCTGCTTGCTCCTGGTCTGCCCATTTTTTCTGGCTGTTCTGGAAGTGAAAAGTCAATTACAAGCAGCTCTCTCAAGACCTGCTGCTGTGAATGACTTTAAGGATCTAATTAAATAGTATACTGAACTCTCTATTTATTCAGCCATAAACTAAAGCAAAACTTTCAAGAAACCAAAGCACAACATTCACAACAATATAATGTAACACCTTATTACTGTGGTGGTTACATAGTCTTAAACAAAGCATATCATTCAGTAAGTCACAATCACATCGGTCAATATAGAATACTCACATCTTCACTTGAGGTTGGCTTCCAATCATCCTTCAGGCTTAGTGGAAAGCACAAAGGCTGTCCACTCTAGGTCACAGTAAGTTACAATATCATTGGTCACCACTGAGTATCCAAGTAAAGTTCTCTTTCATCGTGACTTGAGGCTGGCTTTCAAACCCCAGGGCTCCTCCTTCACAGGCTGACTGCTCCCAGATCTTACCTGAATTCACCTGACTCTTACCTGGACTCACACATAGGCAGCTCTCCACTCCTGTTTCATAGACTGCTCTACTCCAAGCCCTTCACAGTTTCTGTTTCTAGGAAGACAAAGCTTAACAGAACTACAACATTTACACATATTGCCGGTACTATTGTCACTTTCTATCTGACAAATACAAACCAACAAAGTTTGTGTCTGAGAAATAAAACAAAAATCAACAGTAAAGTCCCAGAACTTTTGTAAACAGCAGTGAAATCCTCTTCCAGGGCTTCTGTTAAAGTCCTCTTTCAACAGACAGAATAATTCATTCTGACATAGTAACCCCAACACAGACAGAAGAGACAGACAGAGTGCTGGAAATCACAAGCATTCTCTCTGTCAGTGCTGCCTGGTCCCAGTTCATGCTCAAGCTTTTCTCTGCTCTGCTCCTTCCTGTTCTGCCCTTCTTGTTCCACTCTTTAAGCAAGCTCTTCCCACCATGGGCTCCATGTGATGACCTTAAGCCTATTAAAGGCAGGGAAGGTCTCCAAACTCCCTTAGGTCTATTAAGGACAACACAATGTATACTGTTTCCAAAAAAGACATGATATAATCAAAGGTGAGGTTCAAAGGTGCTTTGATAACTGAAACAAGCAGCAAAGTACTACTTTGATTTCCATTACACTCCTCTCTGTGGTCTGGTGACAGCTCTTCATTTCAGTCCCTCATTCAATAGCTTAGGGTGACTCAGGGATGTGTGAAGGCCTTATTCACAGTTGATCTGATAGAATCTGAAATGCTTGTACAGAAGGGAAATAATTCTTTTAAGTGGGGTGGGGTAGGGGTTACCCTCCCTTTATATAATGTGAGAGGTAGGATTTGAACCTGTGTCTTCCTCTTCTAGAGGCAATGATATTTTTTTTGCTTTTTTGAGGGAGAAAGCAGGGCAATTGGGGTTGAGTGACTTGCCCAAGGTCACACAGCTACTAAGTATTAAGTGTCTGAGGTCAGATATGAACTCAGGTCCACCTGACTCTAGGGCCACTACTCTATTCATTGCGCCACCTAGCTGCCCCCAAGGCAATGATCTTTTCACTAGACTATACAGTCTCCTTCACCTAAGTCCTAGACAAAGTTAGTCAGTGGTAGCAAGACCAGGTGTTTCACCTTCTGACTCTCTTTGTGTAGTAGGGCTAATGGGGGAACCCCTTATCTGCTGCCTCACCCACAAAGCTAGCCCTGTGTCTTGGTTCTTTGCTGAGTAATGTGCACCTTGCTGGGAGGACACAGCAACTCTTGCTTGGTCTTTAAGAGTGGTTAACAGATCAATCGCTACTGTGTTGGGGGAAGGTCTCTTGTCTAAGGATATCTACTTTCTTAGGTCTATGAGAATGAGGTGGTCCCTGCCCCATGCTCAGTGGGAATTCCTTTTCTCCCTTGGATTCTCAGCAAGGGTAAGTCTGACAGGTATGGGAGAGGATTTCTCTCCTCCCTCCTACCTCACAGAAGCTGTAGCTACAAGCAGGTACCAGTGGGGATCTGTGCTAGCCTGGGCAAGCCCAAGTCCCTGACCACAGTGTTCTATATCTTTTCTTGAGCATGACAGTGACCAGAAATCCAGAAAAATGAAGTTTCCACTCTTGGCAAAAACCTTATGGGTCAAGAATATTTTGGAGTTGAGGCAGCTAGGTGGCACAGTGAATAGAGCACCAGCCCGGGAGTCAAGAGGACCTGAGTTCAAATCTGGCCTCAGACATTTAACACAAGAACTAGCCAGAACTAGCCATGTGACCTTGGGCAAATCCCTCCAAAAAGAAAAAAAAAAGTATTTTGGAGTTAGGAGACAAGCATCAGTGGGAGGTGATTTCTTTGCTAACACAAGGCTTCTGGGATGAGAATTGTGATCAGCCTGGATCATCTGGGAGCTGAAGACTACAGAGAAGTCAAGAGTGTACCTTGGCTGGCCTAGAGAGCTGGACTGGGAGCCCCAGTCTGAGGGGAAAGGGAAATGTCTGCTTTGCAGTCCCACAAAGCTGTGCCACCTTTAGGGGAAAGTACAAAGGGCTTTTCTTAACTGCATTACAAAGATGTGATGCTCTCTGTCTCTGAGCTGTTGCCTGTTAAGCATAGAAACAAAAAAATCTATACATATAACATTACAGGGGGCACCACCATCCCCAAGCCTTCCCCCTGCTAGGGCCTTCCACAAACAAACACCCTCTCACTCACAGATTGTTGCCTGCTTCCTCTCTCTCCCTCACCTCTAACTACTCTGACCAACTTCCTCTAGGCTCTGTTCCATTCTTCTTTCTCCACAGCAAGCTCCTCCCACCACTCATGCATCTTAGGGTTCCTTGTGACTTAAGCAGGTCACATGGCTCTATTAATGAATGGGAAAGATCTTCCCATTTACATTACCATTACATTTGTCCCCAAGAAGTCCCATTCAAGAGGTCAGTTCTTTAACTGGCATCCGGAGCTTGGTGGACACCAGGTCCAGGGGTGACACATCACAATAGAGGATAGGGGGTGACCTCTGGCTCAAGCAATCAGGCATCTGCAGGTGGAGGGCACTAAGCCTGCAGGAAACAAATTGACCAAAGAGGTTTGGCAGATAAAAAGCCAAAGAGAAACAAGGAGACAATAACCAGAAGCATGACAGATACAGGATCAGCTGTGCTTCTGGAGTCCATGAACCCACCATCATAGCCTCATTCGTAATAGAATATATGAGTTACGGGCACAGTTTGGTAATCATGTTCTCCTGAATAAATAAGAGTTTTAGTATCTTCTTTCCTGTGTGCTATAATTTCTGCAGCCTTTGGAACATTATTTGCTTTCCATTTTACCAATACTTTAGCTCCCAATTTTATTCTATCAGAAGAACCAAACCCTTCAGTTCCTCTGCTAGCTTTTTTTTTTTTTTTGGCAGGAGGGTCAGTCTTCACAAGGGTATTGTTTCACAAAGAATACTAATCACTTGAACTATTCTTTCATTTTTACAAAACTTTATAGGTTCTTTACCTAAATTTTGAAATGTCACAAAAATTTTTCCTTGATATTTAGAATCTATTACTCCAGCCAATACATGTATTTCTTGAGGGACTAATCCTGATTTAGGTAATACCCATGTGAAATGATGTGTAGGGCTTCTCATACATATTCCAGTGGAGATTTTTCTTATTTCTTTTGTATCCAAACAGAAGCCCTCTAAACAATGTAAATCATATCCTGCTCAACTGGGTGTTCCTGAATCTGGTGGTGAGACATCTTGCCTCACAGTCTAATACTCAATATGTGAGATCTTATGTGTTTGTTGTTTTCTAATTTGCAGATGTGGGGTCATCATTCTGGTTAAAGATGTACTTCCTCCCAATGATCTATTATTCAAGTTACTAAAGCATTGAACAAGTTATCCTTCCAAAGTTTATAAGAATTATTAAAATTAACTTCCTTAACTGCTCTTTCAATAATTATTTCATTCTTTCAATAAACCAAGATGCTTGTGGATAATATGGAATATTATATATCTATTCTATACTATTTAATATACAATAGCTATTCATTTCATTACCTTTGAAATGTGACCCACTGTCACTTTGAATCCGCTTTGGGGTTCCATAGTATAGACTTATGACATCTAGAGTTGTACAATGGTACATTCTTATCCTTATCTGGGCCTAAGAGTTCCAAGGCCACTGTCTGCTTTTTAATTGGTCAAACTCACCTGCTATTTCCAGCTTCTTTTTATTTTATATAACTGTTGTTATATAACTCCTCCCAAGGCAACTGTCTGGCCTGCTAACTTTACTTTTATCAACTTCAGCAGTTTTTTTTTTTTTTTTTGCAGTCTTGTTGAAACTTAACCCTTTTTCTACTTCTCACATTCCTTAATGCAAATTGGTATCTTCCCTCAGGTAAATTTAGAGTTATACCTCTTAATATATCTATTCCAATGATATATTCAGGAACTGGTACAATTACCATGGCATATTCTTTCTTAGGTAATTGTCCAATTGCCATTGTTAGTTTGACTTGTCTGATTAATATTTCAGCACCTCCCAGTCCTACGATGGTAATAGGAGTTCCATGTTTGGATTTAGCAGATGCCCCATGTTGAGGGCCAGTCTCTGACCCAGTCCATAAATGGGAAGTATGGTACAGGATTTCTCCCAATCCAACTCCCCATGAAGGCTATATTATGTCTTAAGACTGGCTCACCATCTCTTCTTGATTGTAGGAATTTAGGACATGATAACGAAGCAGTGACCCAGACATAGATGCATGCAAGGGAACGAGGATATTAATACATATGGATTTACTTAAGTGAAAACAGACATTAAACATTTTCTCATGGGAACCTAAGAGATAATTGCTTTACATTCATTATATAAACCCTGCTCTCTGATCAATAAATTGGAACTGCTATGACAGAACCTGCTTAGCTTGTGTCCATCATTCCATGCTTCTCGGTTTGGCCATGCCTATTTTGGTGCAGGCATCAGTTCCATATATAAGGGAGGCCCCCACCCCAGTATCTATTAATGCCCTAGTTACAGTATTTGATCTGTTTTTCTAATATATGGTCAAATTGATATTGAGTCTGTAATCCTGTCTGTGTATTTCTTTAATCTCACCTGGGCCCTGATCAATTTCTTATTCTCTGTGAAGGTGTGACAAACTTGGATACAAGGATTCAGGAGGATCTATGGGGCAGTTCTTACTTCCCTGCTCACTCTAATATTGAGCCCCCTTCTCAGTGCATTTTATACACTAGTTGGAATACCATCTATTCTTCCAAAATCTAATCCTGCTCTCAAAGAGCAGTAAATTATTATTATTTTCTTGTCTGTCTATTCTGGCATTGAATCAGCTGGCTATTTAATCTTCTCTCTTGAGGAAATTCTCAAAATGGAAGACAGAACTGAAACATTTATTCAAACATCAGAAAGATGAATCCCTACACCAGAAGGCCAAATCAATCATAGCAACAAAGAAATCTATACACAATAACACTGCAGGGGCATCACAATCCTTAAGCCTTGCCACTTCTAGAGTCTTCCCACAAACACCCTCTCACTCACAGCTTACTGCATACTTCTCTCTCTCCTTTAATTCTAACTCCTCTGAACAACTTCCTCTGGGCTCTGCTCCACCCATCAGAAACTCCTCCCACCACAGGTTTCATGTGGCTCAACTCATGTGTCTTAGATTTACACTTGACTTAAGCAGGTGACTTATGGTGACAATGGATGAGAAAGATTTTCCTATTTACATTACCATTACAACCACCTGGAACATGATAAGTACTTAATAAATGTTTATTGAATTGAAATGAATTGATCATGGAGGAAATAAAGAGCCATTAAAGGTTATTGTGTAGAAGGTGCTGACACAGGCAGATCTGTGATTCATGATTCTATCTTTGTCAGCTAAGCTGGGGATGGAATGGGAAGGGGTAAGACTTGAGGCTGGTAGACCTGGGAGCATGCTGCTGCCATAGTCTGGGCATTGTTGGTGGAGGTGTGAGCTGATCCAGCCATTATGGACAGAGATTTGATACCATGTCCAAAGGGATATCACAATGCATGTCCTTTGATCCACCAATACCACTACTACCTCTATATCTCAAAGACATCAAAGAAAGGGGAAAAGTTCTATTTATACAAAAATATTTATAGCTGCTCTTTTTGTAGTGGTTAAGAATTGGAAATTGAAGGGATGCCCATCAATTGGGGAATGACTAACCAAGCTGTAGTAGGTGATTGTGATGGAACAATATTGTACTAAAAGAAATGGGAAGCAGAATGATTTCAGAAAAGCTTGGAAAGACTTACATGAACTGATGCAAAGTGAAGTGAGCAGAACCAGAAGAACATTGTACATAGTAACAGCGATGGTGTATCTTAAATCAACTGTGAATGACTTAGCTGTTCTCAGGAATACAGTGTTCGAAGACCATCCCAAAGGGTTCATATGGAAACATGCTATCCTCCTCCAGAGAAAAAACAGATGCTGTCTGAATATAGGCTGAAACATGCAATTTTTAAATTTCTTTCTTTTCTTCTGCCCTTCCTTCTTCCTTTCATTCTTTTTTTTTTTTAATGAGAGTCTTTTTGCACAAAATGACTAATAGGGAAATGTTTTACATGGTTGCACATGTATAAACTATAATACATGGCTTACTCTCTCAAGGAGGGAAGTGAGGAAGGGATAGAAATTAGAACTCAAAACTTTAAAAAATGTTTACAATCATTCTACATTGGAAAAAATGAATTATTATATTAAAAGAAAAACAGTCTATGTGTGAGGAGATGAGGGCCTGAAATGGGGAATGGCTGGATCAAGGGAGAGCAGGGAAAAGATAATAAATGCCTCTGGACTCATTGAATGCCAGATGCAAGAGATGCTTTGAAGAGATACTTATTGGCTCTAGGTGTGGTGGACGGGGCTTGAACCTTACTCTCATCAGAATTGGCTCAAAGAGGGAATAATATACACACTCACTTGGATATGGAAATCCATCTTACCACCCAAGGAAGGAGAAGGGGAAAGGCACTAGAGAAGGGAGGGCGGATTGGGAGAGGTGATGATCAGAAGCAGATATCTGAGGAGGGACAGGGTGAAAGGAGAGAGAAGGATAAACAAGGGGGAAATAGGATGGAGAAAGTACAGAGTTAGTCATCACAACTGTGAAAAATGTTTACACAAAGTTTCTTTGATACATGCTTCATTTCTAAAATGTATAGAAAACAAAGTCAAATGTGTAAGAATACGAGTCATTCCCCAAGAGATAAAGGATATGAACAGGCAATTGTCAGAGGGACAAATCAAAGCTATAGGTAGTGGCAACAAAAAATGAACTAAATCACTATTAATTAGAGAAATCCACATCACAGCAGCTCTAAAGTACCACTTCCCAGCTACCAAACTGGCTTATCTGACAGAAAAGGGAAGTGACAGATGATGGCAGGACTGTGAAAAGTTGGAGCACTAATGCATTGTTAGTGGAGTTGTGAACTGATCCAACTATTCTAGAGATTGATTTGGAGCTATGCAAAAGGGCGATAAATCTGTGCACACCCTGTGACCTAACAATGCCAAGGCCAGGTATGTATCCCAAAGAGATTTAAAAAAGGAAAAGGACCTATATGTATAAAAACCATTTATGGCCTCTTTTTGTGGTGGCAAAGAATTGGAAACTGAGGGCATACCCATCATTTGGGGAATAGCTGAACAAGTTGTGATAAGTGATTGTTTTTAATGTTATTTTTCCAATTACATGCAGACGATTTTTAATACTCAGCTTTTCAAATATTCCTAGGTTGGTGCAGTGGAGAGGGCCACAGAACTGGAGATAGCAGGAGCCAAGTTTGAATCCTGTCTCAGACCCTTCTCAGCAAGGCCTTTGAGTTCTCTTCCTCAGTTCTCTTGTGCATCCAATGGAAGTAATAGCACTCGCCTCCCCTGGGGCTGCTATAAGGATCCAACAAGCTTTGCAGACCCTAAAGGCATATAGACCTTTGAGTTATAATTTCTGAAAATTTCTCACGTCTCAGAGGAAAGAATTCTCCATTCCCGTAGACACCAGGGCACCTTTTGCGCCCACTTTGTTCCCAAGGCTTTGCTGCCAGAAACTGGCCACATGCCTATGTTAGTGGACACAGCAGCCAGACAGCCAGGGAAGGAGAAGCTAGCCACACGATTGCCACAGTGAGCATAAAAGTATAGCTAAGCAAAAGGCAGTGGGAAAGGCAGGAACTCCCTGAGAGCACAGGAGATGCGCCCCTAGGACTGTGGGGAAGTGGCCAGCTGGCCCGAGGCAGTTACTGTGTCGAGGCTGTTCCAATAACTCTTTGTCTTTGCACTGGGAGGGTGAGATTCTGGGCTGAGGAGCAGGGAATGGGGCGCATGCAGCCATAACTTTGATAGAAAAACTAAAGGCGGAGATAAAACCTTTATTATTATTATTATTATTATTATTATTATTATTATTATTA
>JAQQSV010010493.1:0-13252 GCA_028646515.1 Pseudochirops corinnae | reverse complement strand
TATATATATATATATATATATATATATATATATATATATATATATATATATTTCCCCCGAAAGCATGGCCTAGAAGAAAATATACTACAGTGGGAATCCAGAGTCCTAGGTTTTGGTCCTAAATTTGCCATTGACTTCAGAACTGCTCTGTTTCTGGGTCTAGTTTTCCTCAGCTGAAAAAAATGGGTTTGAACTAGATGTAATCTACAAGGTCCCTTCTAGTCTAATGTTTTATGGGTTATTAAAGAAAAGTATGGATATTTTTAGCCTTTGTCCCTGACTTTATGAGGTGGATATCATGTGGGGCTTAAATGTCCTCCGGTGCTTCTATGAGAGACAGAATATTGGGCTGACTGAATGATGATGTGTCAGCCAGTATGAAAAGCTTTAACTTCTTATAAGGTATGGGAAGAGGCTGAGGGTGACCTTTCAACTAACAGGAATCCCTAAGAACCTAAGAATGTCTTTTCTACTTCTATCTCCATTTCACTCTGATGTTAATAACCACTTGAGCATCATCAGACCCCTGATGGAATTCTGTTATTCTTATCACTGCCCATGTATGTTTAGCAACCATTACATACAATTCAGGGTCGATCAATTTAAGTTTCCTGAACTGCAGAGATTTATTAGTTTTCAAAAACACTGTGCTCAATTCAAAATGGATTGTATACTAGTTATAGCAAATGTGTATTGATTTGATTAAAAATGCATTAATTTCTTTAGATTTCAATTACAATGGATTCATTTTCAGAAATGAAAGGTTGGAAAATACACAGCCATATATACTGCCTCTCTCAAATACCTAGTACTTAGAGCAGCTCATGTGGAAATTTTTTCCCTTGTACTTTTCAAAGGAAAATTTGTCAATATTTAGTGTTTTGTTCTAGTCTACACATACACTATCAAAGCGAAGCAGAGAGATTTGAGCCATATAGGGAACTTGAAATCATCTAAATGGCCAATCCAGATCTGTTTACAATCTAGAGCTGTATTCATTCTCTTGTTCTTTTACACATAACGTTCCATCTCTAGTCTCCATGTTTTTCCGCAGGCTCTCTGTTCTCATGCTCAGAATATATACCTCCATCTTTTTATCACTCTATCTACTATGCCTTGTGCTAAGTGCTGCTTAGAATCCTTAGTTTCCTTCAAAATTTACCTTAAAAACTATTTCCATTAGGTATTTCTTGAATCCTATTCCCACCCACCCCAAACCCAAGTCCTAGTCCCTTCCTGCCTCCCTTTCTTGTTGATTGATTTCAAATCTATAGCTGTTAATGTGAATGCGTATTTTCTGGGTAAATAATATTTATCATTTTTAAGCGTCTTTTGTGGCCTTGATCTGAAATCCATTTTATAAACAAGTCTTACATTTAAAATATTCCCATAAACTGGAAATTACTAATATTTAAGTTAACGTGTATTTTATCTATTCAAGAGACTGGAGGTTGCCATTTAAAATTAAATATCATTTCTTCTCACCTGGAGATCATAGGAGGAACTTAAATGGATTATTTTGTGCACGCCTGAGTAATGTCATTTAATTTTATTAAGCAGTGTATTTTGACTGAAATAGTATTTCATGGTCAGCAGAATTTCAAGGAATACTGAAATTGAATTAACACATTGCATAAATATAGTACAACATAATTCATGATATACATAAAGACTGAGCCACATGGTACCCTGAGACCAATACAGTTGAGACTATGTGTATATCATTGGTGGCTCTGTTATTAGATTTCCATGATTGGATCAAGGCCCTACTCAGGTTCCAGAAACTCTGCTCATTCCACCACTGTCCTTAAATACTACATCTTTTGGACTGAGGAAGGGAGTGGTCAGTTTCTGTTTGTATGGATGAGTAGGGAGGCAGAGCTTGGATCAATATTAGGATAACTTTCCAAATTAGAAATTGTTGTTCAGATGTTTCAATCATGTCTGATTCTTTGACTCCATTTAAGGTGTTCTTGGCAAAGGTACGAGGGCAGTTGCCATTTCCTTTTCCAGCTCATTTTACAGATGAGGAAAGTGAGGCACACAGGGTTAAGTGACTTGTTCAGTTAGTAAGTGTCTGAGGTCAGATTTTAACTCAGGAGGATAAGATTAGAAGTGTCTAAACATAGAATGGACAGGATACCTTCTCCTTGCTCCGTTTCTATAGTACTTAGCAGTCTTGGGTACAAATCACTCAGTAAATACTGTGGATTGATGGATGTGAACTTTTCTTTGAGATTCTTTTTTTTTTTCTTTGAGATTCAAAGAAGGATGTTGAAAACCGAAGCCCTTGGACCTTGTGAATCATAACATCTTATAACTAGAAGGGCTTCAGGGATTATCTGCTTCAAGCTCCTATCCTTAACCAGGTCATCTTTTGCCTTCACATTTCAAACCTCTGTTTTAATACTTATTGTAACTTGAAACTCACTTCATTCCATCCTAATTTTTAAATGCTTCTAATTTAGAAAATTGTTCTAACATTGATCCAAGAGCTGCCTCCCTGTATCTTCCACTCATAGATAATAGATCTATTCTCTAAAGCTATACGGAATAAATCTAATCCCTCTTCTTGTTGACAGTCCTTCACATCAAGACCTAAGTCTTTTCTTCTCCAAATTGTGGTTATTCCTCATATGATATAGTTCAAATTTTATCAGTATCATGGTTGCCCTTGTCAGGACTCACTTATACACTAATACATGGTGAGAAGAGTTGCTACCTTTAGTGATGTCTTATCTTTTCTGCAGTCACCCCTCACTCCCATGTCAGACCTTGGATCATCTCAGAACCCATCCAGATGACTGGGCAGGAAGGTGACCATCAGAGATGGCCTATCTCTTTGTTGCTTAACTGCTCACATGGTCTGAATAATATGGAAGTCAATAACTTCATTCCTTCTGATGAGATGAATGACCACCTGGTCTTACCATGTGCCTTGTCTCTATGCTCTGTAATCCCCTAATACTGTGATTTTAACCACTTATGTAATCTAAGTACCTCTGGGCCTTGTGCTACGCACCACCACTGTAACCTTAGAAATTCCAGGTCTTTCTATCAGCTATGCTGCTGAAATGTCTTTTATCTGTTTTCTCCCCCAATAAGATTGTGAGCTCCTTTAGAGAGTGACCATATAGCTTTTTCTTTTTGTATCTTCCACAATTAACACAGTGCTTTGTGCATAGCAAATGCTTAATAAATGTTTTTTCATTCATTCATTCGTTCATTCATTCATTCATTCACCCAGAACTAAACATGAACCTCAGAGTGGTTTTACATATATGCTCTTCTTTGATATGAACTATTTCCTCCCCTGAACTATACTTTTCTAGTCTACTAGAAACTAGAACTCCACTCTTGGCCCTTCCTAGCTCTGATAGGTGAGTTTGTCCCCTTGGAAATCAGGGCATCACAGCAGTCCTTGTAGTATCCCTGTTATGGCCGCCCTCTCCAACCATCTCACACCTATCTACTCTTCCCGATGCTTTCCATTGCTGTGTTTCCCCATTAAGCTAGTAGTCAACTAAGATCCCATTTCTCAAGTCCTTTTTTACTTGAATTGCTGTTTAGTTAGGTTTCTTTCATTTTGTTCTTATGGAGTTATATATTTATTTTTTAAGCCTAAATACAAAGTTTTACATTAAACCTTATTACATTTTAACTGTAAGTTTCAGCCCTTTGTTCCAAGACTGAATATTTTGGAACTTTCTTTCTATTTTTGAACTTGTTGGATTATATGCATAGTAATAGGATCCCTGAGTCAAGGAATGTCATTCATTCATTTAGCACAATTCCAAATTGCTTTCCAGAATGTTTGGACCAATTCACAGTTCCACTAACAGAGCCCTTATATACCTGACTTACTGGCACCCTTTTCACATTGACTATTTCCATCTTTTGTCAATGTTACCCATTTTGCTAGCTGCATGTTGAAACCTCAGAGTTGTTTTGATTTTCATTTCTCTCATTATTAGTGATTTGAAATAATCTTTGATATAGTTTTTAATAGTTTATAATTCTTCTTTTAGGAATTGTTTGTTCATGTTCATGTCCTTTGATCACTTTTCTCCTTGGGACTAGCTCTTGGTCTTATATATTTCAGTTAGCTCCCTATATAGTTTAGATATCAAATCTTGATCTTATTCTCTTCTATTTTTTTAATACTATGTCCTTTGAGATTTAAGTCACATCACTTTTGAATTTGTAAGTTATCGGTCTAAACCTAATTTCTGCTGAATGGCTTTCCAACTTCCCCAGCAGTTTTTGTCAAATAGGAAGTTAATTTTGTCCCCAAGGTAATATTAAGTCTAACTGTTCTGATTTTTATTTATTTAATAAATTCCACTGATCCACTTTAAAAAAAAATCTGGTACCAAATAATTTTGATGATTACAATTTTATAAGATAATTTGAGTACTTTAAGTCTGTGACCATATGACATCTAAAGCCTTCTAGGCAAACCTGAATTTGGATTTAAATTGCTTCTTTCATCTTTGTTTTTTCCTGGCCTTAGGTGAATGAGTACCTATTCTGAGATGGACATATCCAGTCTTGGAGATAACCTTGTGAATCAAAGTTCTGGAGGTTCCAATGGGTTGCAGCTAAATGTTAGTAGGGGAAGATGAATACCCAGTAACTCCTCCAGTGCTTGTAGATAATGATTATTGATAAGATGTTTGATCTAATCAAGACTGCTTTAATTGCAGGCATGTTCTAGTAATTACTTGTACAATATAGAACTGGGGTGAAATGCAAAATTCCTAAGTAACAGTCCCACAAAGTGTTTTATGTTCTGACAAGATTTAAGTACCAGCTTCTCAGCAAATTGTAAAAATAGTCATAGATTAAGCTACTGATTCCTGCTTGATGCATGCTGTGTGTCTTTTATGCTTAGCATTTCTTTTGTGTATAGGAATAAATTACCTGCTCCATAACTGATTCATAGTGTATACTGAACACTTTTTTATTCTCCTTTTTAGGGCAACCCTAGACAGAAGTCATAATCTAAGCTATAATTAAAATCATCCTGAGGTGCTAGAGGGTGCATTTAATGAGCAAAAGAGAACAGCCCCCTCTCATTAGAGGCTATTGTCCCTAAGGCTTAACCCCCGTATGAATCAAATATTTTGATACTTAACAAGGCACAGTATTTTAGCCCTCATGGGCTCCTGGCTCTTCATCAAGGTTAGATTGACATTCCTGCTGAAGTTTTCAAGTGAGGGCAGAGGTCATAGCTGTTCTTGTTTATCTTAGAACTCTGAGAAATGCACTATCATTACCATCTTTAAACACAAAAGTAAGAACACTGACTATGAAAATTACTGAGGCTCTCCATCATTGACAAGAGACAATACTTTTGGAATAATGATTCTGCAACCTCATAACCTTTCCTTTTTCAGAATCACAAGTGCACTTTGGACTCTAAAAAAGAATAGGGAATCTTTGAGGGTCTGTTTTTGTCTTTCTTTGTATCCTCTGGTACTTAAAGTAGCCTCTGGCACATAGTAGGGGCTTAAAAATACTTGTTGATTAGAAGAGGAAAGGATACCAATACCTCTGTATTATATTTGTTAATCTTTCTAGACTTTTTATTTTCTTCAGGAAAGGTAGACATTGGTAGATGCTGAGTTAATTTATGTGTCTAGAGAAATTCATTAATTTTTTTTACCTGAGTGAGGGTCCTTGCCATTTTCCATCATCCAAAGAATAAACTAAGACTGAATGACAGGCTCATATTAATCCAAGCAATTTTATACAGTTATCCTTAAGGGTTCAACAAGAAGCCTGGAATTTGATTTGGGCCTATGCTTCATATTCCCTGAGAAAGTCTTCCAGATCAATAGGTTGTGAACATTCAAAGTCCTTAAGTCAGTCCCCTAGAATGCCCGTGTTTGGGAATTGCACAAACAAACAGACATGAAAGGAGTACTGGACCGTTTTGCTCAGTCAGCACAAAGCTAAGAACTGAAGAAAATCAAAATCATGTACCAACCTGCACTAGGGAATTCCTGCCCACAGATCTGAAGCTTCCCATTGGAAATACAGAGTTAAAAGCTGTTACTGGTTTTAGAAATCTATGCAGATTGTAGATAGCCCACATAGCAAGATCATACTGAAGATATTAGGTTGTTAGCTTTCAGATGAAATCGAAGGTCTTCAGAGCAGTCTTTGTGTCTGACTTTTTTATATAGTATATGGTTCTGAGACTCAATCTGGCTATAGTTAATGTGTTGTTGTTGAATCAATTAGACATATTTGACTCTTTGTGACCCCATTTGGGGTTTTCTTGGCAAAGATATTGAAGTGGTTTGCCAGTTCCTTCTCCAGCTCATTTTACACATGAGGAAACTGAGGCAAACAGAGTTAAGTGATTTGCTCAGTGTCACATAGCTAGTAAATGTCTGAGGCTGGATTTGAACTCAAGTCCTCCTGATTCCAGGCCTGGCATGCTATCTGCTGTACCACCTCATTGTCCCTTGGTTAATGCCTATAAGTGCTACTTTTACTGAAAGTCACTGGTACTGTTGAGAAGAGCAGACCTATGCTTTGGTTCCCATTTAAGTGGATCATAACCAGAGGACCTGGGTTCAAATTTTAGTTTTGTCTGGTACTATCTGTTTAACTCTGGGCAAGTCACTTAATCTCCAGGAATCTCAGTTTAGATGACTGTAAAATGTGTGGAGGGTAGTGTACTAAGTAAACTCAAGGGTCCTGTCTAGCTCTAAATGTGTGCTTCTGTAGGATCCCAGATGTCACAGAATGCAAGTTGAGGGTAGCGTCTGTTTCATTTGTCTTTATGTCCCCAGCCCCTAGTAGAGTGTCTTGGACATAGTAATTGCTTAATAAATGTTTCTTTAATTAAATGGATTTGAATTTATCACTACTTTCTTTCTTGGGTGGGCCACAGTGGTGGTCAAAATGTATAGTGTGGTAGGAGCTTTGGAAGGAAGCTTTGGAACTAAGGCCTTCAGTAGGCTGGCAGCCCCAAAGCAGCTGTTACCATAATTTTACTAAGTACAGAAGAGTGTGAGCTTGGGTGTGCAGTGGATGGAAGAGGGACATTTGGCTCTATTTATTGACTTGGAAGAAGGTTGTAGAGTCACCACAGCTGCCTCACTCACAGCCTGGGTGCTATCTTTGACTGTGCCAATTCTGGCATGCTGGGGGACTGGACCTAGTGGTTAGCCAGACTGGTGGGAATGGCCAAGTCAAATAGTTTGACAGCCTCAAGATTCCCTAGGGCTATATTTCGTTCATGTTGCTTTGTAAGGCGTTGGGGGACTGGTAGTGGTAAAAACACTGTGATCTTTCTTGTTCTTCAAGGATAAAGCATATTGGAGTCAGGGCCCCATAGTCAATGAGTAATTGAAGTAATTCCCCATATAGTCTCAAGAAAGATCCAGGTAAACTGTCCTTCCCTGCTGCTTTGACTTGACTGAGGAAGCATGTCAATAGATTTGGGCATCTTGATGGAAACAGATGCTAGAAAACAAAATACCTTCTACCATAGCAGAATATACAGCATTTCTGGTTGCCTTCTCCTTCCCTGTAAACAGATTTAAGGTGAGGGCAAAGGTGCAGAGATAGGAGATAGATTGTCCTCTATGAGAAACAACAAGAAGACCAGATTCCAGTAAAAGACTCTGGATCATGTCTTCTGTTTGGTCCTTGGCTGATGAGATTCACATTCAGCCTGACATTTCCTTCTTGAACTAAGTTAAAGCAGAGAATGAACTGAGGCTCTCTGGGAAATTGAGGAAAACTAAGGGTAACAAAAAGAGTACACACACACACACACACACACACACACACACACACTCACCCCACGGGGGAAAAGAGAGAAACCTATAACTTGGCCTAGAAGAGACATTCATAGCAGGCAAAGGAGAGAAGGCAGAACTGATCAGTTTGTATTGGGACCCAGTTTTCTCTGGCAAGAAAGATAATCTTCAGCCTGGTAAGGACGGAACAAAAATGGTTAACGGAGATGTGAAATCCAAGATGAGATAGTAAGTGAACACTTAACAGTTCTTGAGAAATTCAAGTCACCCGGTTCAGAACTATCCCCTCGAGAATGAAATGAACCTGCAGATGAGATTGTTGAGCTATTTCGAGTAATATTTGGAAGACAGAAGAGAACAGCAGTGTTGCTATAGGACTGGAGAAAGACAAATGTTCTCATTTGAAAAAAAGGAGGAAATGGTCCTTAAGTTATAGGCAAAAGCTTGATTTTTGATTCTTAGAAAAATTCTAAAGCATATTAAAGTAATGGTATTCTTGCCAGTCCTTGAAGAGGTGCACCACTATGGGTGTGAGACACTGCATATGCTGTCACATTCAGTTGATACGTTGGTTAATTTTGTTGAACAGTTTTTTTTTTACTACAAAGGTGGGATGGGGGAAGTGATTACATTGGGATTATATGTGGAAATGAAGGAATTATAAAAATAATAGGTACCCAAAGAAAGGAAGGAAGAAAGAAGTGGCCAGTGAACATATAGAAAAGGAAATGGTTATCATGAAGACCCAACAGGGTTCCATCAAGAAAAGATCCTGCCAGATGGGTCTAGAGATGTGGGCTGGGCAATAAAATCATTAGGCAGATTTCGGATTATTTGAATGGCTGAACCCAAAGAGTGGTCATGAAGAATTTGATATCAGAATGGAAGGAAGTCTCTTATAAAGTGCTCCAGGGCTCTTTGCTTCCACCTGTTTAACATTTTGGTCAATGACTTGGATGGCATGTTTGTCAAATTCTGCAATAACAAAAATCCAAAACATTGCATGGCATAGTCAGCATCCAAACAGATCTTGACATACTAGAGAACTGGGCAGAATCTAAAAAAGACAAAGTTGAATAGGGAGAAATAGAAAATCTTAAATTAAGATTGAAAAAAATCAGCCTCAAATGCAGTCTAGGGGCTACATGTCTAGATAGTAGTTTTTCTGAAAGGATC
This sequence comes from Pseudochirops corinnae, assembly GCA_028646515.1. Classification (NCBI taxonomy): domain Eukaryota; kingdom Metazoa; phylum Chordata; class Mammalia; order Diprotodontia; family Pseudocheiridae; genus Pseudochirops; species Pseudochirops corinnae. Next base: position 4,295 of record JAQQSV010010493.1, on the reverse strand, counting down.
TAAGTATTTTAGCTTGTGATATGCTCTTTATGAGTTAGCAATGGGATGTGACAGCCACAGGAGCCAAGGCAATCTTAGAATTCTGGAAGAAAAGCTCTATAGATTTTAAGCAAAAAACTTATTTTCACAGGCTGCATTGAGTCAATTCTCAAAATGAGGGAGGTGATAGTCCCCTCTGTCACCTGAGTTAGCTAGACCACACATGGACAATTATGTCCAGTAGTAGGTGATATGTTTTTGGAAGGACATTGGCAAGCTAAAAACATCCTGATGGGCCTTCCTCATGCAATAAAAATGATCATTCTATGAATAACCTGGGGATCCTGGGAAGAAGAGGAAACTTCAGAAGGACATGATAGAAGGCTTCAATTATTTGAAGAGATGTCATGTGGATGAAGAACTAGTCTTGTTCTACTTTGTCTCAGAGGGAAAACCCCAGAGAAATTGGTGTAGGGTGAAGTGACAGATTTAGTCTTAAAGGAAGAGAAAAAGACATCTTCCCTATAGTTTTTGCTATCCCAAAGTGGACTGGACTGTTTTGGGAGGTAGTGAGTTCTCAGTGGAGGCTGGATGACAGCTTCTCGGAACTGTTGTATTGGGGAATTCTTAGTCAAGTTCAGGCTTGATCAGGTGACCTCTTTAGTTCCTTTCAATATTGTGATTCTGGGAAAAATCTCCCTACTTTAGATATACTATCTGGACAATGCATACCCTCTCCTTAGAATATCAAACCAAGGCAAAACTCTCATGATTTACAACTCAGGATCCACTGACCTTTGATGCCTTGACTTCTTTCTGGTCTGAGTCTTTCTCAGTCTGGGCCATCATGATGCCGCATCCTATGCCCCATTTAGGATAATAAAGAAACATTGTCACATTCATTTTCTTGTAAATGCATGGTGATATTGTTGAAATATAAGGTGGTGATAATGTCAAGGAAAAGAATTTGGTGTAAGAAGGATTCACCTGGAATCCATCCAAACACATTTATTAATGAAGTAACAGAGAGATCTTGATTTAACAGTTTGACCTATCCCTTGGTCCTGAATCTTGTATTCTATGGGTCAGCATTATAGTAAGTCTCTTAGTGGATCAGGAAATAACAACAGTGTTCTAAGTCCACTACACTTTGAAAAATTCTGATTCTTTGCAAGGTAAATGTAGTAGAGAGAGAGCACTGAACTTTTTTTTTCATTCATTTATTCATTTATTTTTTAATTTATGGAATAAAACAAGCATTTCTTTAACAGTATAATAAAAACAAGATGATTGTACATGAAACTGCAAATCTATAACGTACAATTTGCTATTCTTTTAAAATATATAATAAAATTATGATGTAAATTCCACCCTATGCCCCTTTTTTCAGAGAGCACTGAACCTGAAATCAAAAGATCTCAGTTCCAGTTACAAGATCCCCTAGAATGACCTTAGACTTCACTTTACATTTTCTTTTTTCAATTATTTCAAAGATTATGCATTATTATATATGACATACATATGTATATCATATTCCTCTATGAGACCAAATTTTCCAAGTGATCATGACTCTGCCACTTACTATCCATTTAAAATTACTTAAGTCTGTGCTGAGACTCAGTTTCTTCATCTATACAATGGGACAAACAATGCTTTAATTAGCTAGTTTCAAGGTTGTTGTAGAGTACTTTGTGAACTTTAAAGTGTTTCATGAATGCAAGTCATTGTTATTATTCTTTCTGTAACATTTGACACTAATTGCTTAGTTTTGAAATGGCTTTCTAAGCTTTTGTGACACTCTACTTTCTTATCTCCCCTTATGTTTGAAATTCTCAATTTCTCCTCCTATTATCCTTCTTTAACTTCTTTGATATCTTCCCTTATTCCCTTCCTTTAAATTTAGACATGCCACAGACTTTATTCTTGGCCCTTGTCTCTTTTCTCTGACTACTCTCTCCATTAGTGATTTTATTCAGTCCCATATTCAGCTATCACCTCTATGCTGATGTCTCCATGTTAATATACCTAGCTTTGACTTCTTTCTCAATATCCGGCCCCACATTTCCACTTTCCTACTGGACATCTGCATCTAGACATTATTCTAATGAGATTATAAACTCAATATGACTCAAATGGAACTAATAAAATTCCCCTTGAACTTGTTCCTCTTCTTCACTTTTCTGTTTCTGCCAATGGCACCAGAATCTTCCTACTTATCCAATCTAGAAAATTCAAAGTCAACTTTGACTTTTCCCTTTCCCTTTGCCCTCTTCACCCACTCAGTCATCTAGCCCTCTCAGTTCTCCACTTTCTTGTGTATCCTTTCCATTTCCATTGCCAACACATGGGTTCATTTCTTCATAGCGTATCATGTAGACTTTTTCAGTGGCCTCCTTCTTGGTCTCACAAACCTTACCTGGTCTCGGGTCTTTCCTTCAGTCTAGTCAATTTTCAACACTTATTCTGCAAGTAATCTTAATAAAGCAGAGCCGTTAAACCCAAATCACTCTGGCTCTCAGTGATTGGCAAATAATGGGTCCTGGTATAAGCCTTACTTGCTCATTGTTTGGGTTTTGATGACTAGAAGTGAGGGTAAATCACCATTATTTCTGTTCTGTTCAGAAGAGCCTTCTGAGAGTCTTCCCCTTCCAGACTGATTCTTCTGAGATGGCAAACTAAGTCATCTTTTACCTCAATTCTTACCTAGCCTTAAATCACCGAATAGATATTGCCTCAGATAAATTAACACCTGGGAAAAACCTTAGCTAAAAAAGACTAAGGACTTCCACTGCACCCGTATCACCACCAGTCCTCCCGATCTGTGTCTTGCCACTGGACCAGATGACTCTGGAGGAGAGAGGAAAGCTGATGACTTTGCTCAGCTCTGCCTCACTTAAATCCAATTCATTTACAAGACAAGGCATCACCCTCCTGTTATCATTGGTTCTCTTTGAGAATGAAGGATGAACACCATTAAATCATAACTCTGCCTGTCACTTTCTTGCTCAAAGATCTCCAATGGCTTTCTATTGCTTTTGGAAAAAATGGTCCAAACTCTTTACAGTTGTTTTCAAGGTCTTCCAAGTACTGACCACACCTCCCTTTCAAAATTTATCTCCTACTAATTTCTTTCATGTACTCCGTGCTCTGCTGCCATGAGTTTTTAACCTGGAGTCAGTGAACTTTTTTTAAAATTAAGAATAGTTTTTGATAACTATATTTCAATATAATTGGTTTTTTTGTAATAAGAGGTATTCTTCATGAATTTAAAAACATTATTCTGAGAAAGTGGTCCATAGTCTTCACTAGACTGACAGTATTCCATAACACACACACACACACACACACACACACACACACAGTTAGTTAAGAACCCCTGGTTGTAGTCACTCTTAATGACTTGCTATTCTCTAAATATGTTCTCTATGCCCCAGCCTCACACTGCCATGCCTTTTCTCAAGCCATTCCTTCTGCCCAAAGAAATCTCAAATTTCTTCCTTTCAAAATCCCACCCATCCTTTAAGATCCAGATCAAATGGAAACTTCTCCATGAACTCTTCCTTGATCTCCCTGGCTCTTTTTTCTTAAGTTCTATAGTACACTCCAGCTCTATTACAGAATGTGTGACTTTCTACAATTAATTTAATTTTGTACATGTCTAGGTCTTATTTGCTTCAATATAATGAAGACATATCAAACACCTGACTATCACAAGGTATAGAGCTAGACTGTAGGGATAAAGGACAGACATGAAGCAATTCCACAAGGATTACTTTCTACTGGGGGCAAGTGAAACAACTGTAAAAAATTATAAAACACATACAGAATAAAAAAGAACAGTATCAAGAAGGAAAGAATGTTAACAATTAGAGGATCAGGAAAGGCCTTGTTTATTACTTAAGTTTATTCCTTAAGTTAAAACTTAGTGTATAAGGGCTAATAAACTGAGCAACATATTAACTGGGGATAGAGAAAGACATTTCTTGATTTCACGATTTGAAAGAAGAGCAGGTGAAGTATGTAAATTAGTGAAAATTCAAAGGTGAGTCATTTTGGGAATGTATTGTAGACATGGACTGTAGTAACTTCAGCTCAGATATTTTATTTTCTATCCCTGAATTCATTAGAACGATGCTTCCTAAATGTTTTTGAATTTCAAAATCTTGCTTTTTTTTTATTTCTTCAGTCATACTGCTGACTCTCTTTTCATGATTTTCCTGCAACATTCTTATTTCTCTTCCCAATTTTTCTTCCACTTCCCTTATTTGGTTTTGAAAATCCTTCTTCAGTTCATCTCTAGCTTTAAGGCATTCTTC
>JAQQSV010010492.1:0-13252 GCA_028646515.1 Pseudochirops corinnae | reverse complement strand
GTGTGTGTGTGTGTGTGTGTGCACGTGTGTGCGCGTGCGTGTGCAATTATTCTATCCATCTCTTTCTCACTTCTTTCTCTGAATACTGATAATGTCTTTCTTCATATGTTCTTTAAACTTTATTTAACTACCTATCCCCTTTGAGGAGGCAATGCCACTACCTGGTCTATTTCCAAAGATGATTAGAAAAAAAGGAAAAGAACCTGTATGTTCTAAAATGTTTATAGCAGCTCTCTTTGTGGTGGCAAAGAACTGGAAATTGAGGGGATGCCCATCAATTGGGGAATGACTGAACAAGTTGTAGTATATGATTGTGATGGAATACTACTGTGCTATAAGAAATAATGAGCTCAATGATTTTAGAAAAACATGGAAAGACTTGCATGAAATAATGAGTGAAATGAACAGAACCAAGAAAACATTGTAAATAGTAGCAGCAATATTAAGAACAACTTCGAATGAATGAGTTATTTTGACTATTACAAACACCCAAATTAACTATGAGTTCTACTTCTGACATGGTGAATTTAAGATATCTACCAGACATTCAGTATGAGATGTTTGAAAAGCAGTTGGAGACGCAAGATTGGAAGTCAGCAGAAATACTGAGGCAGGAAAGGTAGATTTAAGCATTTACACTTTGGAAATTGGCAAAGCTACAAATCAGGGCTTGAATCATTGTTTTCTTGATTGCCTAGACTTAAGAAAGTAATAGAAAAAATGTTAATACATTTATCCTTTCCATATGCAGGGTTGTTGAGGGGGGAAGGGGATAGTGATCTGGAAATCTGCCAAAAATGTTTGTCACTACCTTCATACCAGAGAAGTTTGAATTTTTTCTTTTTCTTTTATAAAGTGTTTACGATATCTTATTGTAAAATCTGGGTTGATATGATACATCACTATTATGTATATATATATATATATATATATATACATATTTATATATATATATATATATGTTTTATGCATTTCTGAGTTTCTAAACCTTTTCTGTGCCATCTGCTGGCCTTTGTATGTTGTCTACAGCTTCTGCAAAACTCCAAAAAAATTCCCATTTAAGGAGATGTGGGAAAGTTGGAACCCACAGTTGGTGGAGCTGTGAGATGATTCAACCATTCTGGAGATCAATTTGGAACTATGCCCAAAGGGTTATAAAAATGTGCATACCCTTTGACCCAGCAATACCCTTCTAGGGCTGTATCCCAAAGAGATCATAAAAATGGGAAAGAGACCCACACGTAGAAAAATATTTATAGCAGTTCTTTTTGTGGTGACCAAGAACTGGAAATGGAGAGGATGCCCATCAATTGGGAAATGGCTAAACAAGTTGTGGTATATGAATGTAATGGAATACCATTGTGCCATAAGAAATTATGAAGAGGTGGACTTCAGAGAAACCAGGAAAGATTTATATGAACTGATACTGAGTGAAGGGAACAGAACCAGGAGATCATTGTACACATTAACAGGGACTGATTTTTGATAGAATTAGCCCTTCTCAGCAATGCAAGGACCTAAAACAATTCCAAAGGAAACACAATGGAAAATGTTCAGAGAAAGAACTGTGGATTGGGAATGCAGAACAAAGCAGACTATTTTCTTTTCTGTTTTGTTTTTCTTTTGTTTTTTTCTCATGGTTTTTCCCATTTATTATAATTCTTCTATGCAACATGACTAATGTGGAAATGTACTTAATAGGAATGTATGTGCAGAGCCCATATCACAATATAAGCCTACTTGGGGAGGGAGGAGAAAGGGAGGGGGAGAAAATTTAAAACTTATGGAAGTAAATGTTGAAAACTAAAAATAAATAATTTAATTTTTAAAAATCCCATTTAATTTCTTACGCCAACCCATGATATATCAAAAGCTCAATGGAGAAAGTTGTGATGTGGAAGGGATAACTGTAATGCAGATTCAGCTTAAAAGTCTATTCTATCGACATCCTTTTGGGGGGAGGGGAGCTGATTGTTAAACATTTACCAGCATATCCCTGCTCACCACAAAACTTGCAAGTAAGTAACGAGTATTATTTCTCTCTTATAGAAGAGGAAATAGAGGATCAGAGAGTATAACTGATTTGCCTTTAGTCATAGAGTCAGGAAGCATGAATTGAGTCCAGGTATTCCTAATTCAAAAATTAATATTATATCTATCATACCACACCACAAGGAATAACATATTATAGATACATGAGCTCTTAGGTGCCCATACAACCATTTGATTAAAAAGGACTTCCTTAGTTTTGGAATGCTTTAAAATAAGCCTTTTTTTAAAAAAAAATTTACCATTCCCCTCTTCCCCTATGAGACAAGGACAATTGGAGCAGTGTTTGCAATCAGAGTGGGAAGACAAGATGCAGCTGGCAAGAGCTGGCTCTTTGACTCTCACTTCCTTGATTTTTGCTGTGCTCACCAAGTACATCAGAGTCCCTGAATCAGTTAACTCTTAACACACTGAGTCATTTGCCAGCAGGTTGGTTCCTACTGCAAATTAGAGGGTTTGGGTGATGTGAGTAATGCCTATTCATATACTGTATTTGGATGAAGTGCACCTCTTCAGAATAGGGTGTGTGTACCTCTGGAACTCCCCACTCAAAAAAAAGACCTGTTCTCTATCTGAGGTGGAGGGGAAAACCACAGGACTGAAAGGAAAGAAAGGCCAGAGCCATGAGTTATTCAGCCTGAGCCTTCACAGGAGCCCTGGAGAGCTTGTCTGAGGAGAATGTGTAAAAAATACTGCTTAACAAAAAAAGGGCTGGGTTTTTTTAATCTTTCCTTCCCCTTTCCCCTGAGTTTTTCAGATACAATACACTATTTATAAAATTGAGACATTGGTTTTTGGTTGGAAAAAATATGAAACAGCTGTGTTGATGCCTTCCTCAGTTCCACATAGGCAGTGGGATTTAATAATGAGGTTATTTCTAAATAAAGCAAAACCTTAATTATCAGTGGGCCTCTCCTCTCTTTTGGTGAGTTCCACCTTTCCCAGAACTTCCATTCAGAGGAAAGGCATCCAACGAACCATCCTTCATTCTCCAAAATTTGCTACCATTCTCCAGCCAGAGGTTCTTCTTCTCTACCTCCTTTTATGTGTTGGCTTTCCCTCTCAGAATGTAAGCTCCCTAAGGGCAGAGTCTGTTTTGCCTTTTTCTTGACTCTTTTTTTGGCCTATTAATTAATTGATTTATTTTTAGTTTTCAACATTCAGTTCCATAAGCTTTTGAGTTTTAAATTTTCTCTGCCTCCCTCCCCACCCCTTTCCCAAGATGGCATGCAATCTGATACAGGCTCTACATATACATTCATATTAAATATATTTTCACATTAGTCATGCTGTAAAGAAAAATTAGAATCAATGAGATGAACCACGAGAAAGAAGAAACAAAACAAAACAAAAGAGAGAGAGCAAATAGCATGCTTTGATCTGCATTCAGACTCCATAGTTCTTTCTCTGGCTGTGGATAACATTTTCCATCATGATTCTTTTGGAGTTGTCTTAGATCCTTGCATTGCTGAGATGGGTTAAGTCTATCAGAGTTAGTCATCACACAGTGTGGTTGTAACTGTGTACAATGTTCTCCCGGTTCTGCTCACCTCACTCAGCATCAGTTCATATAAGTCTTTCCAGTTTTTCTAAAGTCCACCTGCTCCTCATTTCTTATAGAACAATAGTATTCCATTACATTCATATACCACAACTTGTTCAGCCATTCCCCAGTTGATGGGCATCCCCACAATTTCCCATTCTTTGCCACCACAAAATGAGTTGCTATAAATACTTTCGTATATGTGGGTCCTATTCCCATTTTTATGATCTCTTTGGGATACAGCCCTAGAAGCAGTAGTGCTGGGTTTTTCTTGACTTTTATCCCCAGTATTTAGCACATTACCTGCAATTTAGTAAGTACTTAATAAATGCTTATTTTCTGACTGAGCTCAAATGCACAGGCATGTATGAATATTTTGATTAAAAGCCTTTTTTTCCCCTTCTGTCTTTATACTCAAGGTTGAATTTCATTCTAAAATGTTTGAGTTTACTTTCTTCCCATAGTACAAATGGGCTAGACTTACAGAATCTTTTTGGTGGTTCTCTCATAAAGCCTCAGAGCATTATGATGAATGAATGAACGAAGGAATGAATGAGTGAGTGAATGAATGATTGAATGAATGAAAAAAATTAAGGGCTAGGTATGCAAATACAAGAGTGAAGACCATTTCTGCTCTCCAGGATCTCATATCCTAATACGGAGAGATAACACACATAGAAGGGTTGTGGCTAGGAGGGTTATTTTGGTTTGGAAAGTTATTGGGAGGGGAAGCTAGGTGTAACAGGGAATAGAGCACTGGCCCTGGAGTCAGCAGGACCTTAGTTCAAATCTGGCCTCAGATGCTTGACACACTTACTAGCTATGTGACCTTGGGAAAGTCACTTAACTCCATTTGTCCTGCCTTCCTCCTCCAAAAAGAAAAAGGAAATTAAGTTATTGGGACACTTAGTGAATTGAGGGTAGAGTGATAACTTTCCAGTAGCAAAGAAATTATTGATTTATGGTTCCACAACTTGAAAGGGAGTAGATAGGGACAGAGTGGGCTGGATTAGCCCTAGGGGAGCTGATGAAAAGATGGCTAAGGACTAAGTTGAAATAGCTGGGGTTATCTAATTCTTGTGAAGCTTTGTTTTGCTCGTACTGGACCTTAGGCATCAGGGCAGGAGATCTGACCCCTGGATACAAATGAAAAAGCAAAGATTGTACCTTCCCTGAAGGCCTCTAAATTCTGTTGGGGAAGATGATATACAAAGTCCTAGATAGCCTAGCAGGACAAGGATCACTGAATGTGGTTGTGAAAATTACAAAAGGAGAAATGAGAAGTAGATAGGGAGGGTAGGCATAGGCTGATATGCCCCATCCAGGAACAATGACATAGTTAATTGAAAAATGGCTGACTTGAACACGGTTCATGGTGCCACAACTTGAAGTGATAGTGGCAGTGAGGGTGCTATATGGATACTCTCAGTCACCAAGTAGAAACTGTAACTCATAACCCCCTGAATTTCTAATTAGAGAGTCAATTGATTACACTTGAATATATTTGAGTAATTCTATATATATTATACTATGTATTACAATACCTATGTATCATAGTTATTCTATCCCACAAGTCAGGAACTATTTATTCATTTCTTGATTATCCAGACCACTGAAGGGAAACATTTAAGTGTGAGTTCAGCAGAGTGGGATCCTGATACTGACCCCAGACTACAATGCTTTGACCTTTTGAGATGTATTGGGAAAAGTCTGTGATGGCTTCCTTCTCTCCATCTGCCATCATGGATGCCGATGCTCATTGGACCCCTCTCTCAACCTCTCTCTTTTCACTTCCACAGTCTCTTTTCAAGAGTCCTAGTTGTTATTATTGTTCAGTCACTCTTTGTTTTGGGATTGGGGTTTCTTGGCAAAGCTGTTGAAGTGGTTGGCCATTTCTTTCTCCAACTTATCTTACAAATGAAGAAACTGAAACAAACCAAGATAAGTTACTTGCCCAGGATCACACGGCTAGTAAGTGTCTGAGGCTGGATTTGAACTTATAGAGATGAATCTTCCTGATTCTGGCTTAGCTCTCCTCCCAAATTCCTGCTTTGTAAGAATTCCACCTTAGGGTTGGAACTTGTGATAGCCTCAGTCTCTCCCAGGCCAAGGGAGAAAAGCAACCCATCTTTTTAAGGCACACCCTGCTTTTGTTCTTGGCCAAAGCACAAGGACCCTAGGACTTCGTATTCCTTGGGAAGAATTCAATACCTGGTTGGCATCTAGGGTTATTTGTCCTTCGAAGAACTCTCACCATGTGGCATCTGGAGTTATATTTTAAGATATTTTTCAAATCTTAAAAGGATACTTAATATCAATTATTATTATTAAAAAACCACTGACTCGGTATTTATTCTGTATATGCTCATTTATATGTGGGAATTTTCGTCATGGGTGAGCCAAGGATACAGGCACATGTTACCCCCTCCTAATAGATTGTAAGCCTCTTGAGGGCAGCAACTATTCTGTTTATCTTTGCATTCCCAGAGCCTAACACATAGGAGACATTTAATAATACTTATGGATTGGCTGGATATTAATGTTATGAGTACTACTACTACTTCTATTCTTACCTCCTCTCTGGGCCTCTTCTGTAAAGTGAGTGGGCTGGAGAAGAGACTCTAAGGTACTTTCCAACTCCTAATCTTATGATTAGACTGAACACCAGGAGAGTGAGGATTCTCTTTTGCCCTTTTTTGTATGTCCCCAGGACTCAGCACAGTGCCTGGCACATATATAGGTAGGAGCTTAGTAAATGTTATGACCTGTGAAATCATCCTGGAAGAATTTCATTTTGTCCAACTGGTTCAACTGATTTAGGTTCCGCCTTTTAGGCTACTTCCCATATACATCTTCTTCCCCCTCACTTACTATCCTCAAACACATCTAGAGATAATTGGGAATTAACTGTACAATGACACAGAACAGCTACTCTACCATACCAACCGCAACAGTTATCTGAATGTTTAAATGTCAGCAGATGTTTTTGGCTATTCGTCCCAAAACTTTTGCTCTACTTGGTAATTTCCAGAATATTGTTTAGAGAAAAAATTGGATGTAAGCTAATTGTTATGTTTAGGCATTCCTAAAAAGACCTGAAAAGGATGAATACTTTTCCTGGGAAGAAGACCTAGGAAGCATTATTATTATTTTTTTTTTTGCTGATAAAACTATCTTCCTTTGGGGGAACCTGTACTAAAGATCAAAGGAACCAGAGCAGCACATGTTTTTATAGGACTAAGTTGATGAAATTCAACAGCTCTTGAAAGGATTTTTTAAAATCTTATTTAATATTTTATTTTTCCCTATTAGATGTAAAAACATTTTTAATATTTTTTTTTCAGTTTTTGATTTCCAAATCTCTCCCTCCTTTCCCTCTTCCCCCTCCTTGAGAAGGCAAGCAATTTGCCTTAGGTTATACAAGTGTAGTCATGCAAAACACATTTCCATGTAAGTCATTCTGTGAAAGAAAACACAGACCAAAAAAAGAAAACCCAAGAAAAATAAAGTAAAGAAAAAGCATCATTGATCTGCATTCAGACTCTACCAGTTCTCTTGAAAGGATTTAATAGCTTGGTCTGGTCTGTGTCTAGGACAGTGGTACACAAACTGCCAGAGAATGGGGGCGGGGAAGGGAAACACGTCAAGATAAAATTTAAATTAACGAAATTTTGTGATGAAACTTTTTGAATGCAGCTTTTAATAGGTCAAAATTTTAAAACTCTCTGAGATTTCCTATGTTATCTCATTTGTTCCATACACCAACCCTCTATGACTAACCCTGTAAGGTAGATGTTATTATCCTCATTTAACAGATGAGGAATCAGGAGTTCAATGATGATTTGCCCAGCATCATATAGTTACTGTCTCAGAGAGGCTAAAAACCCAGGTTTTTCCTGGTTCCAAATTATCTTAAGGTAAAATATAACACTCTAGTTGTCTGCTACTACTACGATGATGACAAAAGTCTCTGATTAATGGCCAGGTTGGTATTATCAATATGACTTGACATAAAAGCCACTAGCCAGAATAAATACGATTGGGAGAGGTGGCAAGCTGATTACGGAGTGAGAGTGAGGGACCACTGTTGGATGGTCCCAACCAAGGTTACATTGGTACTTATGCAATGGCAAGAGGAAGCTCCCCTCAACCCCCACCCCCCGTGCATAGAGAGGAGGAGGAGAGAGGCTCAGGGTGAGAAGGCGAGAAGAGCCCAGGATCTTCAATCTTGGAACAAAGGCACTTCATTGAGATGATGGCTCCATGGAAGTTTTGTGGTCTCAGAGTGAAAGCATCCTCAAGAAAAATCCTGAGTCAATCAGGCAAGCAGCATTTATTAAACACCTACTATGAGCTAGACATTGTGTTAAGTTCATGGGATACAAAGAAATGCAAAAAGCAGTCCCAGCTCTCAAGGAGTTCCAAGCCTAAAAGGGAGGACAACATGCAACAGCTAAGGACAAAGAAGCTATATGTCAGATAAATTGGGTGGAAGTCAATCTAAAAAGGAGGGAACTAAGATTAAGGAAGATTGAGAAAGTCTTCTGCAGAAAGTGGGACTGTAGCTGAGACCTGAAGGAGACTAAGTGATTCCTTTCTCATTCTGATGGAAAACTCAAGCCCAGACAAGAAATTAAGGCTAGATCAGCTGAGGACTGGTGCTAAGATAGATCACTTTGGGGCCATGACCAAATCACCTAAGGTAGAGTCATCCATTTGAGAGATGCCAGGGATGTACTTCTGGGAGAAGACATTGTGTTGGTCTACTGCATAGATGGGAACAGTCTCTTCCCATTGTCTGCAAGGACAGAAATGGCTTCATCTTTAAAACTACCAGACTGGGATATATTCTATCTCTGTCTTTGTTTCTCTCTTTGTTTCTCTCTGTTTCTGTCTCTCACTCGGTCTTGTCTCTCTCTGTCTCTATCTCCTTGTTTCTCTGTGTGTCTCTCTGTCACTCTCTGTCTGTCTGTCTGTCTGTCTGTCACTTTCTCCCCCTCTATGTGTCTGTCTGTCTCTGTCCCTCTCTGCCTCTCTCTGTCTCTGTCTCTCTTTCTGTCTCTGTCTCTGTGTCTCTGTGTGCCTCTCTGTCTCTGTCTCTCCATCTCTGTCTCTCTTTCTTTCATAAATGTCTAGAGATGAAGGACTCATTCACTCAATGGAGGGCATTATGCAGCAACTGGGAAGGGGCTTGAGACTACCTTCCCTTTCTTCTTAAGCTGGTTTCTAATGCCTGGCTTGGGGTTTTGCTCTCCTTTTTTTGTCCTTTTCACTTTTAAATATCTGAAGCGGAATCTTGGACTTTGGAGCCCAAGCCTTGAGCTTGGAGTCAAGATCCCAGGCTAAATGTTGATATTAGCCTGGCTGGGAATTGTTGAGAAGCCAGTGTCCAGGGCCATGTGCCCAGATGGGCTTTGGACTTCAAACTGACTGAGACTAAAACTACTTAGGAGCTGAGTCTCTGATCCTCAGAAAACAAGGGGGTGTTAGAGACAAGATTATGCTTTCAAATGCTGGGGGAGTGATTATATGTTCATTCTTGCTATACCTCTGAAGTAAATATACTTTTGTAAAAGCTAATTTTACTGTTAAATGGATAAATGGAACTGGTGTGCTTCTTGTGGACCCAACTAGGAAAACACAGTCAGGGCTGGAACCAAAGGTAGAGACCAAAGACCTCTCCACCTCCAAGTCCCCTAAGGGTACCAGAAATCCTGGGGAGAAGTGGGAATGTACCACATCTGGCCTTCAGGCATTGGGGGCTGGAATAGTCGCTGTTACAGATATATAAAATTAGCATATTTATTTGGTTTGTTGTTGCTTAAATACAGTGGAATTTTTTTTATAACTCCAGTCAGAGTCACTGAGCAAAAATTACCCTTGTATAGTAACCATGTTCCATCAGTTTTGAGGGGTAGGTAATTAGATTTCAGGGGCCAGGGGTTATACACAACTGGATATAATCAATCAACAAGCATTTACTAAGCAACTTACTAAAGTACTGTGCTAGGCACTGAGGATACAAATTTAAAAATCAGATAGCCATATGATCATCGATCATCGGCTTGGAGTTGGAAGGAATATTGGAGATTGTTGAGTCCAGTCCTCTTATTTTACGAAAGGGGATATTGAGGCACTGAGAAGTCAAAGAGTTTATAATATTAGATTGGACTTGGAGTCAGGAAGCCCATAGTTGACATTCTGCCATCTAACTGTAAGGCATGGCACCTGAGAAGGCATTTGATTTCTCTAAAAAAAAAAAGGCCATCCTCTAAATTGTAATGTACATCTCACTGATGCTAAGGCTAAGAAAGAGCACACAAATAAAAATACTTTATTCCACATAAGGTAATTTACACTCTAAAGTACTTTGTAAACTTGGGAAACTCTCATTGTAGAAACTTTCTCCAGCTAAGGGAGGTTGCAACCAGTCTTACCTAGAATCCCCTGTCTAGTGTAAAAAGGACATCCTGACTCTAAATCCCCTTCCCCAGTCCCTAGCCCCCCACCCAAGGTACCACGCTGTCTTCTATGGACTCTGGATTGTTGTTGATGTTGTTGCATAATAAAGCCAGATATAATGAGGCTCCTGTGAATATCTGACTATAACATACTAGTTTCTCTGACCTAGGACATAATCACTGCATCTTCCTTAATTGTTGATTGTCTTGGGACAAATTGGCAAAGGAGCTCCATGTCCTTATGATATCCCTGTAACGTGTAATACTAACTATAGCACTGCATCTTTTTTTTGCCATCTCTAAGACTTCAAGAGGCCTGTGTATTCAATCATTTTTCAGTCATGCATGCCTGACTCTTCGTGACCCCTTTGGGGATTTTCTTGCAAAGATACTGGAGTGATTTACTATTTCCTTCTCCAGCTCATTTTACAGATGAGGAAACTGAGGCAAAAAGGGTTAAGTGATTTGCCCAGAGTCACACAGCCAGAAAGTGTCTGAGGTCACATTTGCACTCATATCTTCCTAACTCCAGGCTCAGTGCCCCATCTGCTGCACCACCTAGCAACTCCAAGAAGCCTGAGATGAGTGGAAAGTCAAAGTCCCTTTTGGCAAGACAGGAGACCCCCTTTCAGGAAACTTCACTCCCGCCAGTAAGTCTATTAAGTCTGTTAGTGGAAGCAACCAAGTACTGGGAAATAGTGGGAAATGTTTAAGGAAAACAAAAGCCAAATGTTCTCTACGGGAACTTGGTGAAACTATGCCCTCCTATGCTGTCCCTTTCCTTTGACTCAGGTCTTTGTTGGGACAAATGGAAATGGGATGCCACATTTATGCAGTTCTCCCTGGTAGTTGGCAAAGTGCCACACATTTGCACTGAAATGTGTTAGTTAGATGACCCTAGAATGGGGTTAGTTTCTTTTTTCTGAACATCTCTGGGAAATCTAAGATACAGATGCAACAGCAAAATTGTAGGTATGTCTGCTAAATTTCTGTTACCCAGAAGTTGTTCTGTGTGTTTGCAGTGCTGAAGAATGATTGTAAAGCTGTGCTTCTGTGAACACCAGTAGCATGAAAATCATGGTCATCCATTATGGCTAATTTGGTGCTAAATAACATATGGGGAAAGCACAGAATCACTAATCACTATGATTTACAGCCTTAAGAAGCCAGGTGCCCTCTGAAACATGAGAAGGAAATGGATTGTTTCTCATTACGTCTCCACTTAAGTAGACTAATAAATCTTTACTTGGTTTACAATGGAAATATCACCCCCATGACGCCAACAGCCAAATAATATGCATTGAATTTGAGAAGAGGACCAGGCTTTGTTGCTGAAATCAGACAGATCCAGCCACTGGGTCTGCATTCACTAGATGTGAATGCTCTTAAAAATCAGAATGTGAGATGAGTTTCCATGAACAAATGTCGTAAGAATTTCAGGGACATAAGCGTTCATTTTCTAGTCCCTACAATATGTGTTGTGGAAGGAATAGAAACTAGAGCCTGCATGCTAGACACCATTGAGACTGAAACACTACAAGCATGCAGTAAAGGCAAAGCAAGAAAAAAAATGCATCTCATATAACTAAACATATATAGTGTGGGAACCGTGGTCTGGCCAAGCCAGCAATTTTCTTAAGTTTTGGAAAATACTTGGCGGTATTATGGATTTAGCTATTAATGGAATGAATACATGACCTTCAATATTTATGAAACATATAAACCCCAGGAGGTATGAAATTTGCCACTGGTATTTCAGTAAAAATGAATGACCAGATTCAGCAAATGATCATCTCATCCTTTTTGAGTAGTATTTTTTTATGTAGTATTTTTTTTTATGCTTGTTTTGTTAGAACCATGATGGCATTTAATTTGGGCCATGAAGTTTAGGAATGATTGAAAATGTTCTGGGAAATAAATATTTTACTAATATAACCACCACCATTATACTAACCAGTGTTCGTGATCATCCGTCTTTGACCATGATTACCCATTTTCCACAGTAACAGTGGCAGCAGAAGCAAACGGTTAACAAGAAATGACTGTATAAAAAATGCCATACCAAGGGGAGGGGGAAGAGGTCCCACTCTCCTTCCAAGGGAAGAGGAAGTTCATAAAATATGGACTTGTAGGTGAGAAGAAACCTACTGTAAAATTCTGTTTGGCTTTTAAAGCCCTTCATTACTTGACCCCTTCCCACCTTTCCATAAATCCAATTCAAGCATGAGTCAGGACATCATCCCATGATGTCATTGGTTGGTCCTCCTTGAAAACAAAGGACAAATAGCAGTTTTGCTCCCTTCCCTCTACTCTACAACACAGGCACGCTGATCTACTGGTTAGTCCTTGGGATGTGACCTTGCCTTTTTATTGACTGGCCCCTATACTTACACCTCTCTCTCTCCTCACCTCAGCCCCCTGGATTTCCTGGCTTCCTTCAAGACTCAATTCAAATCTTGTCTTCTACAAGAGGCTATTCTGGGTTCCCTGAGCTCCTAGTGCCTATCCCTCTGGCTTCTTTGGTTTCCTCCAAGTCCTGGCTAAAATTCCACCTTCTGCAGGGAAGCCTTTCCTGATCCCCCTTTATTGTAGTGCCTTCCTTCTGTCGATTATCCTCAATTTATCATGGGTGTGTCCCTTGTTGTTCATAGTCGTTTGCATGTTGGCTCCCCCATTAGATTGTGACTTCTTTGAGGGGAAGGACTGTTTTTCACTTTTCTTTGTATCCCCCATGCTTAGTACTGTGGCACATAGTAGATGCTTAATAAATTGATTCCTTACCAGACACTATTCCAAATGCTGGGGAGACAAGTAGAAAGAATGAAACAATTCCTACTGGCACAGGATTTCTAGTCTTAGAGAAGTTGGATTTTTACTTATGACCTCTCAGAAAACAGCTGAGAATAATTTGTGTTTATATTAGGACTTTGGCAGGCATCTTATAGGATCATAGCTCAAGATCTAGAGGGGGCCTCAGAGGCCATCGCATTCAACCCCCTTATCTTAATGATGAGAAAACAGAATCCCAAGAAGGTGAAGGGTCTTTCTTAAAGTTATACAGCTAACATCAGAGTAGAATTTGAACTTTGTTATAAAATGATAACAAATGGCACACACTGACCTCCTAGAATTATTGTGAGGATAAAGTGAGGTGACACTTGCAAAGTTCTTTGTAATCCTTAAGGTGCACTAGAAATGC
>JAQQSV010010491.1:0-13252 GCA_028646515.1 Pseudochirops corinnae | reverse complement strand
TCAACTTTGATAAGTTCCTTATGATTTCTTTTCTACGTTTACCTTCTCATGCTTCTTGTATTTGAGTGTCAAATTTTCTATTCAGTTCTGGTTTGTTCAGCAAAAATGCTTGAAAGTCCTCCACCTCATTGAATGACCATATTTCCCCCTGGAACATTATACTCAATTTTTCTGGGTAGGTGATTTTTGGTTTTAATCCTAGCTCCCTTGATCTCCAGAATATCATATTCCAAGCCCTTTAACCCCTTAATGTAGAAGCTACTAAATCCTGTGTTATCCTGATTGTGTTTCCACAGTATTCAAATTGTTTCTTCTTGGCACCTTGTAATATTTGCTCCTTGATCTGAGAACTCCAAAACCTGGCTATAACATTCCTAGGAGGTTTCTTTTTGGGATATTTTTCGAAAGGTGATTTGTGAATTCTTTCAAATTCTATTTTGCCCCCTGGTTCTAAAATATCAGGGCCATTTTCCTTGAGAATTTCTTTAAGGATGCTTTCTAGGTTCTTTTTTTGATCATGGCTTTCAAGTAGTCCAATAATTTTTAAATTGTCTCTCCTGGATCTATTTTCCAGGTCAGTGGTTTTTCTCAAGGAGATATTTCACATTGCTTTCTATTTTTTCATTTGTTTGGATCTGTTTAATAGTATCTTGATTTCTCATAAACTCGTTTGCTTCCATTTGCTCCACTCTAATTCTGAAGGAATTATTCTCCTCAGAAACTTTTAAGATTCTTTTTCAATCTGGCAAATTCAACTTTTTAAGGCATTCTTCTCCTCTTTGGCTTTTTGGGCCTCTTTTGCCATTTGAGTTAATCTATTTTTTAAGGTATTATTTTCTTCAGTCAGGTTGTTGACTCTCTTTTCATGATTTTCTTGCATCATTCTCCTTTCTCTTCCCAATTTTTCCTCCATTTCTCTTATTTGGTTTTCAAAATCCTTTTTAAGCTCCTCTGTGGCTTGTAACCAGTTTACATTTTTCTTGGAAGCTGTTGGTGCAGGAATTCTGACTGTGTTGTCTTCCTCCTGATCCATGCTTTGATCCTTTTTGTCCCCATAAAAGGAATCTAAAGTTGGGTTTCTGTGTTTACCTTGCTTCCTTTGCCTGCTCCTGTTTCCAGTCAATTACTAGACTTTTTAGCTCTGTGGAACTCTGCTTCCAGAGGGGAGAGCTTTGTCCCAAATCTCTGGGGTTTTTGCAGCTGCCAGAGCTATTAGGAGGCAACCATCTCTGCAGTCCCCACTAGCTTTGGCTCACTGGTACACACTTCAGGACCACCACCCAAGACCATGATCCTAATCCAGGCAGGTTAAGGCAAGAGCACTTAGCCTCTGAATGTTGGCTTGGCCCCCCTGCAATCTGCAGGCCATGAGCTCTTAAGCAGCCACATGGAGGTGGTTGCAGGGCCCCTGCTTCTGCCGCTTTCTTGCCCTGGGGGCAGTCAGTTGGACCCTCTTCTCTCCCCCAAACCTAGCGAGTTCCACAGACCATTTTGTCCTTGCTTCTCATGGGTTGACAATGCTGGAAACTGCCACAGCTGTTGGTGATCCACTCTCCTGAATGCTCCAGCCGTGGCTGGTCCTGGGGGCCCTTGGACAGAAGCCATGATGGATCTTGGCTCTCAGAAGCCCAGATGAGTCCTTCCCATCCTGCCTGTCTGGCTGCCTTCAGTGGGAACTTTGTTTCTCTATATTTTTTTCGGTTCTGGAGCTCTAAAATTTGTTTAGAGTCATATTTTATAGGTATTTGAGGTGGTTATGGGAGCAGCTGCAGAGTTCTCCTGCTTCTATGCCACCATCTTGACTCCGCTCCCCCAACACCCTTTTTACTCACATTTTATCTCATTATTTTCCTTGAAACTCAAAAAATTTATATCCACACAAATAAATTTTGTCATCATTTTAAGTAAATCTGTAAAATATTCCCTCACTGACTTGATTTCTATAGCATTAAATACATAAACTAATGTAGTATCAACATTTTTGCTATATTAGTAGAATCCAATCACGAGCAAGGACTAGCTCTTTAATTTTTGTCTTCTTTTATTAATGTAAAGAATATTTACAAGCTGTGTTTATAATACCACATGTGTCTTGGTAGATTAATTCCCAGACATTTATGCATTAATAATTATTTTAATGAAATTTCTCTTAGGGTCATTTCTTCCTAGTTTTTGTTCATTATAAATAGAGATATTAATGATTAGGGAGGGAAGTGATTTTGTATATTGTAACCTTATAAAAATGCCTAATAATTCTCATTATTTTTCACTAATTCTCTGAGAATTTTTTGTATATAATCATGTTATCTGACAATTAGGATAATTCTGTTTTGTCTCTGTTGAATTTTTTAAAGCCAATCACTAGCAGCTCTCCTGAGGACTACTGCTGTGAATAACTTTAAGGGTCTAATTGCATAGTATAATGAACTCTCTATTTATTCAGCAACAAATTAAAGCATAACATTCAATAAACTAAAGCATAACATTCACAACATAATATAACAACTGATTACTAAAGTGGCCACATAGTTGTTATGCCTTGCACAAGAAGCTTCCCAAAAGAATGCTACTTTGAACCACTTTTAAGGTTCTGATTACACAGTATAGTGAACACTCTATTTATTTCATAACAAATCAAGGCAAACATTCATAACAAATCACAGTATAGTGTTCATGACATTATATCTTATCACAGAAAGTCACAATATAGTGTTCATAGCAGATTATCATTAAAATGGCCACATAATTTTCACCAAAGTGATCACAGTATTTAGAGCAAAGAACAAAAGAACAATTATCTGGTATCTCTAAGGAGGTTTGCCTCCTTACTCAGTCATTCAGTCATCTCAAAATACAATAGTCAGCCTTCCACTCATGGGGCAATCATAGGTTAACTTAATCAGTCACTTATCTAGCAAGTAGTCACTAAGTATCATTAATCACTAAATACAATCATTAGAAAATTACACAAACTCTCCACCCCTCAGAGTCTAGTAAACTTCAATTTCATCATGCATTCAATATACAAGGAGAGGCTTTTTCTTCATCTTGACTCAGGGTAGTTTCTCAGATTCCCTGGAACCCCTTCTATGGCCACAGCTCCCACCTGAATGCACCAAGCAGTCAGCTGGATTCAGAGGCAGACAACTCCCAAGTCCTTGTCCAGTCCTCCAGGTAGTTCCTGCTATACACTGAAGTTAACAGGGTCCAGCACATCTGAAAACCTTCACAACTTCTGTTCCTGGGAGCTCAAGGATGAACCAAGCCACAAATAAACAAAGTCTTATCCTGGTTATGCTTTTTATCTGGCAGTTCAGCTGGCCCTGGGACCCAGAAGAAATCTCAGCCTTTCAGGCTGCCTTCTCCACAGCAACTTCTGCCTTCACCAGATTCTGGTCTCAAGGAAATCCTCTCTCAGTTCTCAGTTAGCTTCCAGATGCTCACTGAGAGAAACTCTCTCTCTGCTCCACCATGAGCCCACCAGGAGAAAAATTCTGACTGTCTCTCTCTGGGGTCCTTCTTACACACACTCACACACACACACACACACACACACACACACACACACACACACACACACACACACTGGCTTCCTGTTTCAGCCAAACCCTTCCTGTTATGTCAGCAACAGGAGACAGAGTTCATACTCTCTGCCTCTTTCACAGAGGCCTGACTAAGGGCTAAGTACCTGTACTCTTGACATAACAAAAAAGGGTCTTCAAATTTAAAGTAATTACCATTATAATAGTATTAAACAAAACATATCATTCAGTATATCTTATAGTCATCTTTAAGGGGTAGCAGAAAATACAAACACTTTCCACTCCTAGGACATACTAAATTGCAACCTCCTCAGTCAATACAGAGTATCCAAGTAAAGTTCTCTTTCATCTTGACTAGAGACTGGCTTCCAATCATCCTTAAGCTAATCATCCATGAAGGGTAGCAGAAAGTACAAACAGCATCCACCTCTAGGTCATAGTAAGTTACAAATCTCATCAGGCAATATGGAGAGTATCCAAAGTAAAGCCTCTTTCATCTTGACTTGAGGCTAGCTTCCAAACCCCATGGCTCTTCCTCCAAGGGCTGACTACTTCCAACTCTTGTCTGGATTCACATGTAGATAGCTCTTGGCTCTTGTTCCATATCTCAGCTCATGGGGAATGCTGCACTACAAGTTCTTCATTGTTTCTGTTTCTAGGAAAACAAAGCTTAACAGGGTTACAGCAACATTTATACATGTTACCAGCACTATCATCACAATTCACTTCTGTCTGAGAAATCAGCACAAAACAACAGACAGGGCTTCTGTCTGAGGAATAAACACAGACCAAGAGACAGAGCTTCCGTCTGAAAAAGTGACACTGATCAACAGACACAGCAGAAACATCACAAACATTCTCTCTCTCAATACTGCTCCCTCCCTGCTCTTTACATGCTTTTCTCTGCTCTACTTCTTCATGCTCCACCCTTCCTGTTCCACCCTTTTGGTAAGCTCCTCCCACCATTGGCTCCCATGTGATTACATTCTGCCTATTAAGAGCAGGGAAGATCTTCAAACTCTGTTAGGCCTATTAAGGGCAATACCCTGTATACTGTTTCCAATCAAAGACTCTTGATACAATCAAAAGTGAGGCTCAGATGCACTTGATTACTTAAAACTCAATTCAGTAAAACAGCAAAAAATTCCCATTTTGCTTGCCATTAGTTTTTATATCTTTAATATTCTTTTCTTACTTTACTTCTATATTTACTATTTTTAGAACAATGTCAAATAATAGTGGGGGGCATCCTTACTTTACCACTCTTTTGTAGTGTTAAAGATTCTAGTGCAAAAGATAAAATATTTAACCTGGATTTCATTATTTTTTCTCCACAAAGTATGACTGTTACAACTCTCATTGAGGTGACCCTGGGTTTTCAAAGACTGTGCCAGTAGAGTATAAATTCTGACAAATCCTACAAAGATATAAAGGCTTCAAGTATCAGCCTACTGATGTACTGTGTATTTATTTTCAGATAATTGGTCTAGCTAGGTAATTCACCATGTTGATAGCAGGTGATGACTTTTTAACTTAGAGAAATTCTTGAAGGTAATTGTTTTTGTTGTAGATAGTTTGTGATCTGTGCCACAGGAGAGAGCATCATCACTGACAAAATCATACATCTTTTTAATATTAAAGCATATTACTTCATACTTGGTATTTTGTTTTACAAATGCTTTATATTTGTGGGGTTTTTTTCTTTCTCATTTTGATTGGAAGCAGCTTGGAAGTAGAGACTATGCCTTATATTTTTCTTATATCCCTGAATAGGACTCAGAGTAAGGTTCTTCATGGAATAAATACCAAATAAATTCTTCATTAATTCATTGGTTTTTGCAAGATGCTCAGAATACAAAAACAAAATTAGATGCAGTCTGATCAAGGAGATTACAAGCTTGTTAAAGAGATGTCATGTATGCATGTAACTATAGCAAAAGTTAGCAAATGAGAAGACTGTGCCAAGTAGTTTGAAATAACTGATGAGGAAGACTTTGTATTAGGATCAGAGAATATCTCCTTGAAGAGGTGACTCAGGATGAGGAGGGGAACCTTAATTAACTTTAATCTAAAATTTTGTCCATAGTTATGATTTATTGCTAAAACTGGGGTGGTATGTGTGTGTATTATGTTATTTCTTTCCTCTCTAACATTACAGTTTTATATTAAAAGTATATTCTTAAAATTGTGAATGAAAAAAAAGAATAAACTTGTCAAAATGCTTTGCAGAATATAGAATTGTTTTTTTCTCTTTCAGTGTTTACAATGCAGGTACCTTGTATTTCTATAGTATTTTAAGATTTGCTAAAATTCTTTTCTGACAGAAACAATCTTTGAAGAGAGATAAACCAAAGATATATTATCACCTCCTTAAAAATAAGAAAGTAAAGATTAACTAGGGGAAATAACTGGTCCCAGGTCACTTAGTAAAAGTAAAAGCTAAGACTTGTACTCAAGTTCCAAACTCCAATCCTTTCAACTTTTCCACCACATCAAACTATCTTTAAGTATTTTATGATTACATGATAATGTAATTAATGCTGGCTCAATACCATTTGGTTTTTAAGTGGAGTCTTGGATTTGGAATTAGGAAAGCTTGGATTCAAATTCTGCCTCTGCCATTTGCTAACCAGGGGATCATGGACAAATTACTAAACTTTGTAAGTCTCCATTTCCTCATCTGTCAAATGATTTGTCATATTATTGTCATGAAGTTCTCATAGATAATGTAAGTCAATTGCTTTGGAAGTTTTGAAGTGATATACATGTAAATTTTGGATCAAATGACTAATTGCATGGGACTCCCTTTCTATTGGTGGAGACTGATTATTCAGTGCCTTGTGCCTATGTAAAGAGTGATGCAGAGTTGGCAAGAGTGAGGGAGGAGACATCTGTTCTCTTAGGCCTCTTATAGCTTCAAACTTTGAGAGAAAGATCTCTGATGCCAAGCTCTGTACAAGTCACTGAGGGGAGAGAAAGATTGTAGGAAGAAACCAGCATGGGAAGAGCAGGAAGTCTATCATGTCCTTATCTTTAACTTGCTAACATAGAGTTTTTGGGGGAAACTTCCTTTTGGGTCAGATCAGGGACTGTCTCTCTCTTTGTTAAACTGTGATCTCACTCCCAATGGGAGAAATGTTTTATCTCTATAGTCATGTGCATGTATGTATGTGTATGTATGCATGTTGTTGTTCTTCAATTTTTTTCAGTGATGTCTGACTCTTCATGACCTAACTTGGGGTTTTCTTGACAAAGATACTGGAGTGGTTTGCCATTTCCTTCTCCACCTTATTATAAATGAGGACCCTGAGACAAAAAGGGTTAAGTGATTTGTCCAGAGTTACACAGCTAGTAACTGTCTGAGGTCAGATTTGAACTCAGAAAGATGAGTCTTCCTGACTCTATCACTCTACCCACTGTACCACATATGTGTGTATATATATATGTATGTACATATATATATATGTTTATGTGGATGTGTATATGTACACATTATATATACACACATATGTGCATATTATACCAAACATACATATACACACACATTCATTCTTTGACATTCGTGGGTTTCACATTTATAGTTTTCATTATTTGCAGTTTGGCCATGGGTAAGTAAATGGGAATTTGTGGAGATTTGTAACTAATGAGGAAAACTGAATAAAATGGGTATATGTAAAGAAAACTAAAAAAAAAAATAGTTTCATAAAATACATAAATATTGTATATTATAAATCTATTTTTATAATTTACTACTATAAGTATATACACATAAATTTATAGTAAACACACATACTTTTTCTGATATCTGTTTTGCTATCAACATGGATAAATGTTATTTTTATCTTCATTGCAGAATTGGTATTTGGTGGGAAGTGAGACAATCCTTGGATATAGAGTTTGTAACCCTTCCCCATTAAGAAATAGCTTATTAGGATATTAGCTTGAATCTAAAAATTAAATCCCCTAAATTAATAATATTGAATGCTCTCTCTCTCTCTGTCTCTCTCTCTGTCTCTCTCTCTGTCTCTCTCTCTCTCTGTCTCTCTCACCTCCCTCCTGGCAGTAATTAAAGTGTCCCTTAGAGAAGGGCTTGGGGAGGGGGTGTTAGAAATATCTATTCTTGCCTCCCTTCAAGTCACTCACATGGTACCTCCACATTACATATAAATGTCATTAATCAGCAATAGAAAATTTTTCTTCATTTCTCTTCTCTTAATATTTTCAGATACAGCTTCTGGAATCATAGGATCATAGATCTGAAGTTGGAAGGGACCTTAGAGGCTCCTTCCATTCCCTTCATTTCACAGACAAGAAAACTGAGACCCAGAGAGGTTTAGCCTTGTGACATAAAGTCAGAGGTAGTACCACAAAGATAGTAAATGAGATTAGGATTTGACCTACCACTCCCTTTGTCTCCAGAGAATACCTGTTTTTTTCAAAACTCTGTCATGCTGAGTCTTTAATTTTTCTATTGAATGTCTTTTAATCATTAATTTTAAAAAGTGAAATTGTTCTTAGAATTATATGAGGCCTAGGGTGGTACCAAGCTGAGACCTGAGGATGTATTATTTTCACCTTCCTGCCTCATGCTGAAATATTTATAGTCATGTAGAACTTAATGTGTTGTTCAGCCTTGAACTGAGAGTGCCGCCTACTCCAAGTGAAACTTAATGGGGCAAACGGCTTATTGACCTGCTATAAGTATCGAACAACTCCCATTGACAATGTAGAGATTTGTAAGAAATATGATTTCAAAAGCAGACTATTAGTTTTTCCTCTGAGGACAGAAAAAAAAGAAACCCTCAAGGTAACTATTTCTGAAATATAAAACTAGATTTTCAATAATAAGAGTATTACTTGTACTTACAAGAACCAAAGCTCATTTATATTAAAAATGGAGGATGAGTTATAAACTAGGAGAGACATATAATCTATATTGAAAGTTGGTGCCTTTTTAAAGGGAATATAAAGAACTTAGATAGGAACCAGTTTAGCATAGCTGCCAATATCAAAATACTACTCAGGCAGGATCCAATGAGTTGTGATGGGTTGAATAGTATATTAACTTGCTGTGATTTTAGAACTTAGTCTTCTAGGAAAACAGACCCTCAATCAAGGGCCCTGAAGTTCTCCTTTTTCTGGATGTAAAAGTTTGTAATGTTTCTTAATGTGAATGAAAAAAAAATAAAAGAAAAATGTACTTTCATGTATCTTGCTATAAATAATTCTATTCCTTTGACACCTCTATATATTTTAGACAACTTGTGCTACCAATAGCAACATAATAATAAAACAGTCAATTAAAAATAACTGAACAAACCACACAATCACAGAATTGGAAAGTTTCAAGAAACCTCAGCAGCCATCTAGTTTGACAAATAATGAAAAGAATCTTCATTATAATATAAATAAAATATGATTCAAGGGGACAAATGTTGCAGGAGATGTGGAAAAATTGGGGGACCAATTGTTGGTGCAATTGGGAACTAATCCAACCATTTTGGAGAGCAATCTGGAATTATGTCCAAAGACTTATTAAACTGCTTATACCCTTTCACTCAGCAATACAACTACTAGATCTGTTTCCAAAGACAATTAGAGAAAAAGGAATAGAACCTATATGTTCCAAAATGTTTATTTTTTTCCTTAATAGTATTTTATTTTTTCCAATTAGATGTAAGGATAGTTTTCAACAGTCATTTTTGAAAATTTTGAGTTTCAAATTTTTCTCAGTTTCTCCCTCTCCTTCTCCCTCCCCAAGACAGTAAGCAATATGATAAAGGTTATACATGTACAATCTTGTTAAACATATTTCCACATTAGTCATGTTGTGAAAGAAAAATCAGAACAAAGGGAAAAAGCCACAAGAAAGAAAAAAAAACCAAAAAACAAAAAAAAAAGGAAAAATAGTATGCTTTGATTTGCTTTCAGACTCCATTGTTCTTTCTCTGGATGTATATGGCATTTTCCCACATGAGTCTTTTCGAATTGTCTTGGATCACTGTATTGCTGAGAAGAGCTAAGTCTATCATAGTTAATCATCACACTATGTTGCTGTTGCTATATACAATGTTCTCTTGGCTCTGCTCACTTCACTCAGCATCAGTTCATATACATCTTTCCAGGTTTTTTCTGAAATCTACCTCCTCATCTTTTCTTTTTGTTTTTAAACTTAATATTATTTCTATTTTTCCCAATTACATGTATAATTTTCAATATTCACTTTTATAAGATTTTGAGTCCCAAATTTTTTTCTCCTTCCCTTCCTACTCTCACTCCTTCTTGAGAGGGGAGCAATCTAATATAAGCTATACATGTACATTCATATTAAACATATTTTCACATTAGTTATATTGTGAAAAAAGAATCAGAAGAAAAGGGGAAAAACACAAGAAAGAAAAAACAAAACAAAAAAAGAAAAGAAAATGCTTGAATCTTCATTCAGACTCCATAGTTCTCCTCTAGATACTGATAACATTTTCCATTATGAGTCCTTTAGAATTGTCTTAGACATAATTTACATAACTTTGTTCTTTATTTAAAAGGAATAACAAGTTGTGCATAGTGAATTTGTGGTTTCATGTTCAGTCATCTTTTTAAAAAATTTTACTGTGCTATAGAAATGTTTGCTTTATGCCATAAATTTAAAAAAATCTAAAAAAAATCAAACAAACTAATTTCTTAGCATCTGACACTTGCTATGTGACCCAGGCCCATTTCAGTTTCCTTACTTGTAAAGTGGTATAATAATAGCACTGATCGTGAAGGGTTGTTGTGACAATAAAATGAGATAATATTTTTAAAGACTTTAACACAGTGCCTTGCACATAATAAGTAATTAATATTTCCTTCTTCTATACCTTCCTTCTTTCCTTGACTCCTTTACTTCCTCTCCATTCCTTTCCTCTGTTTCTCCTTTCCTTGCTCCTTCTCTCCTTCCCTTCCTACTTTCCTTTCTTCCTTCCCTCCTTCTCCTTTCCATCTTTCTTTCCTCCCACCCTTCTTCCTTCCTTCCTTTCTCTTTCCTTCCTTCCTTCCTCCCTCCCTCCCTTCCTTCCTTCCTTCCTTCCTTCCTTCCTTCCTTCCTTCCTTCCTTCCTTCTTTCCTTCCTTCCTATAATCCTACATCTGTGGAACCAGAAGCAGTTTTTCAGTGTTAAACTTAATCTGTCCTTTCTCCCCTTCTTGATACTTCTAGTTTTGTAGGGTTCACCATATTATGACACAGCCTATTCTATTGTCAAATAAATTCTTTCTTTGTTGATGTTCAGTTCTTTTTCAGTTCTTTGTAACTCTGTGACCCCATTTGGGGTTTTCTTGACAAAGATACTGGAGTGATTTGCCATTTCCTTCTCCAGCTCATTTTACAAATGAGGAAACTGAGGAAAACAGGGTTAAGTGACTTGCCAAAGGTGACAGAGCTGGACTCTAATGCCAGATTTGTACTCAGGAAGAGGGGTGTTCTTCACTACAGACCTGACACTCTATCCGCTGCCCCAAGTAGCTGCCCCTAAATTCTCTCTTAGGTCAAGCTTAAATCTTCCTCCTTGTAACTTCAAAGTATTGTTTTGATTTCGTCTTTTGGAGGATGTAATGGCAATTAATTTGAATTTGAAGACCCTGTTTTTTGTATTGGCAAGTAAGCAGGTACTTAGCACCTTGTTTCAAGTTAACACCTTGTTTAAGCTATTTAATTAACATGGAAGTGGTTAATACCTTGGGAGAAAGTTGCTGATGTAACAGGAAGGTGCAGAACAGAGAGGAGTTATACTGTATAAAAGGAAGACCACCAGCTGACAGTCAAAATTTCTCTCAGTGAGCAGCCTAGGGGAGGCTTTCCTCTTCAGCCTTCCTGGCAGCAGCAACTTCAGTCTCCATGATTCTTGTCCATAGAAAATTCTGACTCAGCTCTCAGTCCAGCAGTAGCATCTCAGCCTCCAGGTGCTGCTGAGAGAAACTCCCTCTCTCTCCCCAGCAGAACAGATTCTGTAACCTGATTCTGGTCTCAAGAAATTCTTACTGTGTCTCTCTGGGCTTTTCTTATATACACATAGCATTGGCTTCCTATTTCAGCCAATCCCTTCCTCTTATGTCAGCAACAGGAGGCAGGAGTTCATAACTTCTGTTTCTTTCACAGAGGTTTGATTAGTTACTAAGGGCTAAGTACCTGCTACCTTTCATTAACTTGAAACATGGTGCTAAGTACCTGCTTACTTGCCAATTCAAAAAAAGGGGTCTTCAAATTCAAATTAATTACCATTACAGAGGAATACATAATGAATCTATTCCCTCTTCTACATTGTAACCTTTTAAAGAAGGGCAATGAAAAGGACAAGAACAGAAGATTTTGGAAACAATGTACTAAGTAATGGATGAGGTAATTAGGTTGACATAGCAAGGAAGAAAGAAGGTTATAGTGAGGGAGAAGGACTGTCTCAGCATCTTCTGCAGAAATGAATAAATAATCCATATGAAATCATCTGAGACCATTACTTCCTAAGATTAGGATGCTCACTTTTAATTCATAATACCTAAGAATGTACTGTTGTAATTTTTTGTCACAATTTACTGTGTATTCTGATTGAATGTGTGGTCATTTATAAACCCCAGGTTTTTTTTTTCCCTCACCAGTTCCCAAGTCTCTTTCTTATGCTTCTGTAAATGTGTGAATTTTTTAAAACTGGAATGGAGAATTTTATATTTATCCCTACTTGACATAACACTGATAGTTTAATTACACTGTTCTAGCCTGTTGAGCTTAGTATTTTCTCAGCCAACCCTGTTCTGACTCAACTTTACTACCTTGTCATTGTTGACTTTATCAACTACATAATGTAGCCTACTTTTGAATCCATTGTCTCCTTATTCTCTCCTTGTTCATGCCTTGTTATTTTTTAAATTAATTAATTTATTTTCTTATTTACATTACTCATTTCCACGAGATTTTGTTACAAATTTTCTCCCCATCTTTCCCCTACACACCACCCCAAAACAGTGATCCCAGTGTATAGCCCCTCCTCCAATCTGCTATCTCCTATGTCCTCCCCTCACCCCTATGACTTTTTGTTTGGGCAGGATGGGTCTCCCTACTCCAGTGCCTCTATATCTTAATTCCCAGCTGGATGTAGTTAATAATAATAATAATATATATACATATATATTTTTAACATTTGATTATAGAACTTTAAATTCTAGATTCTTTCCCTTCCTCCCTTGTCACTCACCCCTACTGGAAGGACAAGCAATTCAATACAGGCTGTACATGTGTAATTACACAGAACATCTCCACAGTGGACATATTATGAAAGACTGATTTATATATCCCTCCTGCCTATCTTGTCCCCTCCTTGTTCTATTCTCTACCCTATCCCTGTCTCTTTACAGAAGTGTGTACTTCCAGAAACCCTCCCCCACCTGCCCCTCCCCTCCATTGTTCCACCTCTCATGCCCATCCCCCTTACTCTCCTGTGTGGCAAGATACCCAGTTTAGAGTTTATGTGATTCCTTCCTTGAGCCAAATTCAATGAGAGTAAGGTTGACCCTTTCCCTTTTGTCTTCCTGTTCTTCCCCTCCATTGTAACAATTATTCCTAGCCTCTTCTATATGAGATGATTAACCCCATTCTGTCTCTCCCTGTCTCCTCTCATTCTAAACCTCTCCCACCTCAGAATTTCACCTTTTAAAGCATTCTCCCTTCCTATTCAATTGATC
>JAQQSV010010490.1:0-13252 GCA_028646515.1 Pseudochirops corinnae | reverse complement strand
AAGGAAGGAAGGAAAGGAAGGAAGGAAAGGAAAGAAAGAAGGAAGGAAGGAAAAGAAAGGAAGAAAAGGAAAGAAGGAAGAAAGAAAGGAGAAAAAAGTAGATAATATACATATGTATATGTATATATATGTATATATATGTATATATATATATATGTAATAATATAGGATGTGTGCTTTAGAGAGGTCTAAAATTAAGTGCTAAGGTCATGGGATCATGTATCTAGAGGAACCTCAGTAGTTATCTGGTCCAACCCCTTCATTTTACAGACAAGGAAACTGACACAAGGGGTAGGAAATGACTTGCCCAAATTCTCATAGGGAGAGTTAATTAAAGGCAGAATTAGACCTTTCCTTGACTTCTGAGTTTCCTTTGCTTCCTTTAAGACTCAGCTCAAATCTCACTTTCTGCAGGAGTCTTTCCCAGTGAGCCCTCCCCAGCTATGAATGCCTTTCCTTTTCAAATTACTTAATATGGATGGACTTCTGAGGCTCTTCTAGATACATAATAATAACAGTAGCTAACACTGACATAGAACTTACAATGTACCAGGCATTGGGCTAAACATTCCACAATTATTATCTCATTTGAGCCTCACAACCACCCTGGGAAGTAGGTGATATTATTAATCCCATTTTACAGATGAGAAAACTGAGGCATATAGAGGCTAAGTGACTTGCCCAGGGTCGGACAAATCAGCATTTCAACTCAGATCTTCCTGACTCCAAGCCCAGCACTCAATCTACGGCACCACTGAGCTGCCTTTGTGGTATAGGATCCCACGACCTTAGCACTTTATTTCAGATCTCTCTGTATCATCTTGCGTGTACCTTGTTTTTATATGTTGTCTTTCTTCATATCCCATCTGGCCCCAGGGCTTAATATGGGGCCTGGCACATAGCAAGTGTTTATTAAATGCACATTTATTGATTGGTTGAACATGGTGCCTGGAAGGGAATGTGGGGTAAGGAACAGCATCACTAATGTATGACTTACTCAAGGTTGTGTGCCCATTTAGTGGCGAAGATGAGACCAGAGTTCGGACTTCGTCTACTCTCTCAAACTCAATTCTGAAAACAGCATGAACATTTATAAAGAATATATATGGTGCTGGAATATGACATTTGTGATATCTGGTTTGGGGAAAATGTATGCCCTGTCTTCACTCTGGAATAAGATGGGATCTTAAGGCCTTTTATTGTTGGTTTTCACCCTTACTTACAGGTATAAGGAAATTTAAAGGGCAAATCTTACACAGCTGGAAATATAAACAGCCTGAAAATTTCATAGACAAAAGAGTGCTTATAATTGGCCTGGGGAACTCTGGAGCAGATATCACTGTGGACCTCAGCCGTGCTGTGACAAAGGTTCAATTTATTCCAACTTCCCACTGGGGTTGTTCTTTTAAAGACCTACTAAGCACTCTACAGTTGAGAGATTATTGGGAATTTCTATCCTGTCATCTTTTATGACCCATTTTACATTTCAGTTTTAGTCCTCCCCCTCCCTATCTCCCCTCAAGATAGCTAAGGTGCAGGTGAACATTACATTCTATCAACCTCAAAGCCTCAAATA
Organism: Pseudochirops corinnae; assembly: GCA_028646515.1. NCBI lineage: Eukaryota > Metazoa > Chordata > Mammalia > Diprotodontia > Pseudocheiridae > Pseudochirops > Pseudochirops corinnae. The sequence continues at coordinate 11,676 of JAQQSV010010490.1, read as the reverse complement.
ATGTATCACTTGAGGTCTACCTCTTACCTTATTTTCCACTTTCTTCCCCATCTCCATTCCCTTCCCCATTGTGTTCTCTGAAGGGCTAGAAGGTAGCTTGACCTAAAACAAAACCCTTTTATCCCATGCTTCTACCCCCCCTTTGGAAGAATAATTAACTGAGATCAGGTTGACCTAATCTGAAGTTTTTTTGCATTTGAAAAAGATTTTCCTCAGCACCAGGTCAGGATCATGGGTGCTCAATCGTGTCTCGGATAATGGCTACCCACTGGATGTTACATACTTTACTCGCTTCATGAATATCATCTGCCACGTTACCCCCTTGTGTCTAGTGAATAGATGGGGAGAAAACAAACTGAATTTGAGATTCAACCATGCAAACTATGGCCTGAAGCCTTCCCACAGGTATGGACTATCATTCTAAAGTGCTATTTCCCAGAAAAAGACATGTTAAATGGAAATGTAGTAGTAGATCAATGGCCCAAAATCTTAAAAGAGGGTGAATGGTCCAAATTCTTTTCCAGGTTTTTAATTTCTCTGAATTCTCTGAAAGTCTTGCTTCTAGAGACTGAACTTTCAATTAAGAAGTTTCTGTTTTGTCAGGAACAGAGCCACCAGGCATCAATATTGATCAGGGAGCTATTATTTTCCCAACATTGCAGCCTGAAGACCACCATCTCAACACCTCATCACTGTCCCTGTACTTTCCTGCCTTTTGCCAGCCTACACCTATAGAGAGTTTGTTGGTAGTGAGGGTGGGAGAAGGTGTGAAGGGGAAATGGGATGGGAAAGCATGATGGGACACTTGCTTCCCTGACACAACTGCATCTCAGATTGAAGGGTCTTTCCTGGGGCCTGTCTAAATTGCCACTCCAACGTGGCCCTTATTAGACTCCCCACCCCTAACTGATTTGACACTATGTGCCAGGATTCCTAATTGCACCTCTAGTCATAAATGCTATAGACAGAATTCCTTATTGTATGAGAGATTGTACTTGAGGATACATAAGCTCTCTTCCAAAACTAAATTTTAATTTAGTTGGTGGGGATGGGTAGGTATGTGAACCACATTTAAGAATAAAAAATGCATTTTTTCTCAAAATTATGAAATTTTGGTCCAAATAAGCAACTTTTCCAAATATAATTTGAAATTTGAAATTTCACAAAAGTGGGAAAATTTCCAAATAATTAAATATGAGAAAGGGGAAAAAAATGAAACTAATAGCTTCCAGGCTCTAGAAATAGAAAGTACTTGCTAGGCATGTCCATAGGGAAAGAAAGCCATCTTACTGTGCATCAAGGTTCGAATTCTTTAGTGGTGACTGAGAGTCCTGTGGCTAGGGTCCCAACTATGAATTTTTGCACCACAAACAATAAGCAAATATTCTACAATAAATAATCTGTCACCTGAGGCACTAAGGGGTTGAGTGACTTGTCCTGAGTTACACAAGCAGTAAAAAACATAGGTAGGATTCGAAACCTGTCAGAGGTCTTCCTTCTCACCAAGAACACCTCTCCATCCACTCACTAGGCCATATTTCTTCTCATATGCTTAGAAAAGGCAATTAGAATAAGTCATACAGCAGAAAGGCATCATGGAAGTGGAAAATAAGATAGGCTGGTCATTCAGTGGAAGGAAGGATGATTGATTTTATATATATATATATATATATATATATATATATATATATATATATATATATATATATATATACACACATATATATGTATATATGTATGTATATGTGCCTTCCCTTGGTAGCCACAAAATACAAGGCGATCTGGAAGAGGCCCTCCAGGATGTAAGGCCGAGGCAATGCTGAAGAATGTGGACGAGAGTGAGTGAGGTACCATCTACACCAGTGAAGGAAGCACCCAAATGATAATAATATAATTATTAGAGCTAGCATTTACACAATGCTTTAAAATTTTCAAAGCATTTTATAAATATTATGTCACTTTATCCTCACAATTACCCTAGGTAGAAGGTTTTAACATTATTTCCATTTTACAGATAAGAAAATGAAAACTGGTTAAGTGACTCACTCAGGGTCACACACTAAATAAATATCTGAGGCAGAATTTGAACTCAAGTCTTCTAGATTCCAAGTTCTGTGCTCTATCTCTTGTGGTCCACCTAGCTTACCTAGAGGATGAGATACCATTCCACAGATGTATCATGTTGTTGTTATTGTTGAGTATGGTTCCATTTTTTGTGACCTCATAGACCATAGCACACTAATACTGCCCATGAGATTTTCTTGGCAAAGATACTGGAGTAGCTTGCCATTTCCTTCTCTAGTGGATTAAGGCAAATAGAGGTTAAGTGACTTGCCCAGGGTCACTCAGTTAATAAGTGTCTTAGACCGAATTTGAACTCAGGTCTTCCTGACTCTAGGGTCAGCACTCCATTCACTGAGCCAACCAGCTGCCTCCATACACCAATTTCTAAACTTGTGTTTTAAAAATAACACTAGTTTTGGGAATTCACTGACAGCGTCCTCATGGTCTTCAGTACTCCTTAGCCTGCCAGTACTACTTTTAAGCAACAAATTTCTATTTACTCAGTACCTATCACACATAAGATAATATGATAGAATGCTAAAAAAGAAAAAGATAAGTACAAAGCTGTGGTCTTATTCTTACTCTGTAGAAGTTTAAAATCTAATTTAAGAGATAAGGAGTAGATACATGAACAGAGAAAGAACAGCATAAAGGAGATGCCAAGGATCTAATGATTGATACTAGCACTGTACTGAAAAATTCTTCTCCCACTAAACTTTAGCAATTGTGGATATTTTGAGGGCCTTTAATTGGATGTTTCTATGCCTATCTGGTGAAATGATGAGTCACAACTAAAACAGGTCTTACATTCTTACTACCTCTCTAGGGATAAAAGGTCAGTGTAGACCAGCCCCAAAGCTTTTCTAGTGCTATAGAAATTCACCCTTGCTGGTGGGTCAGTAGTATAATTGTCCCCTAGAGGAGTACACACTTTAACAAATAGAGTGGGAAAGGCCTGGCATACATTTGGCTGAATGATCGAACCACCCTTAGTACTTGGATGGAGATGCTGCATAAACAAGATATCAAAGCCCTTTGCCTTTACCTCTGTTTTCTTGATCTTCTCCTAAAAGGTTCCTTAGTAAGTATCCCATTGTGGGTGATGACCTCCCCAATGCTATCATCTCTGGCCGGATCACTATGAAGCCAAACATGAAGGAGTTTACTGAAACTGTTGTTATCTTTGAAGATGGTACCAAGGAAGATAATATTGATGCTGTCATCTTTGCGACAGGTTACTCCTTCTCTTTCCCCTTTCTTGAGGAATCTGTCATCCAAGTCAAGAACAACCACGTCTCCCTTTACAAAAGTATCTTCCCTCCATTTCTGGAAAAGCCAACGCTGGCCATAATTGGCCTTCTGCAGCCGCTGGGGGCCATCATGCCAATTGCAGAGCTGCAGGTCCAAGGGGCTACTCGAGTCTTTAAGGGTAAGAAGAAAAATGTGATCAATGAAAGAGGGACCCAGAAGTCATTCCTTTCTTCTCCTGAACCTTCCAGATCAGATGGTGTGACTCTTGGGTTCTCTGGTCAGTGCTGCCAACTCCAAACACTTGGGCATTGCTCTCTGAAATGAGGCCACTGAAAATCAGATAAATGTCCTTTCCTGCTTCCAGTGTCTGCTCACGTCAGCCACCTTGTATATCTCAGGTTTATGGACAGCTGAATTTCAATGTGGTGGTGAAGGGTATGACAGCTGAGGCTGACAGTGTGGTGATGGGAAAAGCACTGGGTTTGGAGTCAGCTTGAACCTGTGTTCCCATTTTAATATTGCTACTTATCACCTGTGAGACCTTGGTCAAATCTCTAGGCCTCAGTTTTCCCCATCTATAAAATGAGAGGATTGAACCAGAGAAGATGATAGTCTCACTGTAGTTTGTGCTTGTCAAACCTCATCTGGAGTCTTGTGGATCTTTTCAGGGAAGGACTGTGACAAGCTGGTGTGCTCATGGAAAATTAACCTATTTTCTGGGCTCTGAATGAATGCTACCTAAGTTTCCCTATCCTGATGCCATGGTCCATGTTGTTCTTTTCGTATATTTAATTCCTTCTCATACTTTAAATTCTAATTCATATACCACTTCCTCCATGAAGCCTTCTCTGATGCCTTCCAGTGAGTAAAAAACCTTTCTCCAACTTCAAACAGTACCTTCTTTTCTATTTTTCATATAGCATATTAGATATTATAATTATCTCTAGATGTATCATATCCCCTTATGATAACAGGACCTTAGAAATTACCTAAGGTCATCAATTCCCTCATTTTACAGTTGTAGAAACTAAGGCCTAGAAAGGTTAAATCACTTGCTCAAGGTTACACCAGGTAATAAGTTGCTTAGACTGTTAGTTTCATGAGGGCAGGCACCATGTCTTCACTCAGCTTTGTATCTCCCCCATAACCTAGCCCAGTTATCTTTACACAGTAGGTACTTAAATAAATGTTTGTTGAGCTTAAAAGAGCCCAGAATTTCCAGAATTTTACCTTACTCCAGGGCAGCTAGGTGGTGCAGTAGACAGTCCTGGACCTGGAGTCAAGAAGACCCATCTTTGTGAGTTCAAATCTGGTCTCAGATACTTGGCTTTGTGACGCCAGGCAAGCCACTTAACCCTGTTTATCTCAGTTTCTTCATTTGGAAAATGAGCTGGAGAAGGAATGGCAAACCAGTCTAGTAACTCTGCCCAGAAAACCCCCAGTGGGGGCACAAAGCAAAAATGACTGCCCAGCACTAACTCTAGCTGTAAGATCTAGTACTGCTGTTTCCTAGGAATCAGTTTCTCTTCTGAAATGACCCAAGGAATTCTGTGGCTTTGCCCTAGGATTTTCCTTCTTCTTGATGGCTGTCTTTGGTTTCATTTCAATATTCTTCCTCCATGATTATGGCTCTGAAATCCCAAATGTCATTGCTGCTAACGCATCTAGATTCCTTCTATCTAATACCCACCCAGATTGCTAAACTCGAGTCAAGAATATCTGTGTTTAAATCTTTTCCTCAAACAATTCCTAGCTGTGCAGTCCTTGGCAAGGCATTAAACTTCTGCCTGCCTCAGTTATCTCATCTGTAAAATGTGGATCATAATAGTACCTATTTCACAGGACTGTTGTAAGGATTAAATGAGGTAATATATGAAAAGCACTTTGTAAACCTAAAAGCACTACATAAATGTATAACAATAATAAGTGTAATTATTATTATAACATTTATATATTATATATTACACATGTATATTATATACTATATATATTATAACGTTTATTATTGTTGTTTTCCTCCTTTACCTTCTACTTCAGGCCACAAGGGTGCTTTTCCTAGGACATATAAAAGGGAAATACATTAGAAATGCAGAGATAATAAAAGTAAGATTCAGGTAAAATCATAAAACTCAGAGCTAGGATAGACCTCAAAACCATCTTGCCCAAGCTCCTCATTTCACAACACAGGAAACTGATGCCCCTATGACTTAAATCCCCAAGGTCACAAAGGGAGTTAGTGGTAAAGCCAGGATTAGGACCCAGGTCTTCTGACTCCAAAACTAGTAGCACTTTTCCCACACAACACTACCCAACCATCTGTCAAGATGGCTCACAGAGTTTGTGTAAGTATCCCAACTGTTTAATAATGATTCAGCCTGCCATGATTTCCTTCCAAGGGTTCAAGGTCTTCCGGCTCTTGTCTGACCACATCAGTTTCTTCCTCATTTATTTCCCTTTTAGTGATCGACCTGCCCAAACAATCATCTGCCCAGGTTGGAATCCTAGGTTCACTCTTAGACAACCAGGAAAGTTATTAATTAATGGCAGACTTTGGGTGCTCCTCCCCACTTTACCACTAAAAGAAACTCCATATTCTTCCCCTAGGGGAGACAATCACATAACCCAGAAGGTAACTACATAATCTGGAGTCGGTGGGTAGGTTGTGCAGTAGTTAGAGTTCTGAGCCTGAAGTCAGAAAGACCCATTTTTGTGAGTTCAAATCTGGCCTCAAACTCTTACCCTTACAGACATAATTGAGTCTAATTGATAGCCCTCAGAACCAAGGACATTGCTAACTAAGCTCAAACTTTTAAATCAATTCAGCATAGCTCTGAGGTTGTGGGTAACTCACTGACATGACTCATAGTAAACAAAGGACAGCATTTATAAGTTTTTGTTGTTTTTTTGTGTGTGTTTTGTTTTTGTCTTTCATCCCAATAACCCCAGGCTCCATCATGACACAATTCTAGTCTAGTCTTGTCTGTTGAGTCTTATGAATTTACCCTGATACAGGCATATGATAAAGGATGACCCATCATATCCATTCATAGGGATTATACCATCTCCTACTTGAAAAGTAAAGATCTGTCCTGTGTCTCATTTTCAGGTTTAGTCAAACTCCTTCCTGAAGATGTTATGATGGCTGATGTTATCCAAAAGATAAAGGAAAATGAGAAAAGGTATAACCCAATCGTCCAGGGCTCCATCCATCTAATCATGGACTTGAATTTAGAGACAGAAATCAATAGCTTCCCAGGGCTACTGTGAGGGTTAGATGTATAGATTAAGGAATCTCATAAATTATCTTTCCAACTATCTAATTTTACAGATAGGGAAACTAAGGCTCAGAGAGGTTTAGTGACCTTTCCAAGGTTAGACTGATGGTAATCAGCATAGCTAGATTTGAAATTAGCTTCTCTGACTCTAGATCAAACTTACTCTATTACTTCAAGAAGTTTGGCAAATACCTCAAAATAATAATTATGAGTTGTGTCACAGCTACTGTATTAACAAAACAAATATATTGGAACTTATACATCAACGGGAGTTTTCACATTCACTCCTCAGAAGACTATGATCTTATTCTTCTAGTGGCACTTCCATTGGCTCAAAACTTTTTTTTAGGAATATCTACTTTCGGGATTGCCTACAGCTCATTATTTTGAATATCCTCAATGGTAGCTAATGCCTTGGTCCTTTGAGGGTGGATTTAATTTTGGGAAAAAGCCCAAAGTCATTCCAAAGTCTGAAGTATAAATAAGGTAAATGATCAAACTGGGTAATAGCATTTCTGTCCAAAAAAAAAAAGAAAGAAAGAAAGAAAGAAAGAAAGAAAGAAAGAAAGAAAAGTAGAGTCCTATTATAAGTCTATATGACTCATAATATAGCTCTGAAGGTAATTTCAAAGGAAATTCTGAAATGTTTTGCTCAATGACAACATTGTTTGAATAATTATCCCGGGATAGTACTTGGAAGCATAGAGTAATAGACCTGGAATTTATTGGAAAAAAAAAAATCACGCTGAAAAATAGGTGTTTGTCAATCATTAGAATAATCATAATGATAGAATGCCCCTTTAGACTTTTCATAGCACTTTGAAATCTATTGCCTTATTTTTTCACAACAACCTGAATAGCTTTTAGAATCCTCCCCTCAGAAGATGAGAATTAAGAGGGATTTGTTTGAAATATTTGGCCTGGGGTCACAGAACATAAGCTACTGTTACCCATTCAACAAACAACTCAATAAGCATTTATTAAGTAGTTACTTGTAGCTGAGCACCATGGCATGGGCTGGTGATAAAAAGACAAAAACAAAATAATTTCTGCCCTCAAGAAGCTTATATTCTACCATAAGCTCATTCAGGAATAGAACCCAAAATGTACCAGCTAGTATGGTTCCTTAGCTGTAAAATGAGCTGGAGAAGGAAATGGCAAACTGTTCCAGTATCTTTGCCAAGAAAGCCCCAGATGGGAGCGGACATGACTGAAATGACAACAACAAGTGAGAAAAGGTGAATTTGCAAAGAGATACAAATGAAAAATAAAAAGAGAGAGACATAACATTCTTTAGCCTCCATAGAGAAGGTATTATGTTTTTCTCAGTCTGCCCTGGCCATTATAAATTTTAATACACCAAAGGGTGTAGTACAGTGGAAAGAGCTCAAGATTAGGAGTTGAGAAACCTGAGTGCTAATGCCAGCTCTGCCATTGTTGGGCTATATGACTTTCACTTTCCTTCTCTGTATTTCTGTTTATAATTAGTGGATTGAGAGTAGACTATGTCTAGATGCTTCAAGCTCTAAAATTCAGTGTTTCTAGGTAGATATTGCTAAAGCCTCTTTTTAAAAGGAAAACCCAGAAGTTAGCGTCAAGCTTACCCACTGATGGGCTTCCTGTTTCCCTCCCTTTTGTTTCTAGGTATGTGCCTAGTCAACACATCAACTTGCAAGTACAATATATCAAGTACATGGATGAAATTTCTAGCTTCTCTGGAGCCAAGCCCAACGTGCTATCCCTATTCCTCAGAGATCCAAAACTGGCTTGGGAAGTCTTCTTTGGTCCATATACACCAATCCAATTCCACCTCATGGGGCCAGGGAAGTGGGATGGAGCCCAGGAGGCTATCCTGTCCCAGAGAAAAAGGATCATCAAAGCAACAAAGACCCGAAATCCTCCCAACAACAGTGAGGAAAACCCTAGTTCTTTGGGCTTCCTGTTTTTGGAAACTCTGTGGTTCCTGGCATTTTTCATGGCAGTTTTTGTTTATTTGTAACTTGAGTGATCTCTCCTAGAAAGGTCATGACTGAGATTTCAAAGTCATATATATCCAGTGTGCCTAGAACTCCTTTTCACCATCTTCTTCTCTTATTTCTAGTATTTTTTTTTTTTTTTTTGCCCCACCACAGAGGTAATATCAAAAGGCAGAGGGATGCTGACTTTCTCCACAGCATGTAGCTAATCTGGGAAAGGAAAACCAAGTTACTTCAGATGGGTGCGGTCCTGATCTGCCAGAAGAATGTAAGTCTTCTTTGGCAGGCCCTGGTCCCCAATCTGAGAGATTCACAGTTAATCCACTCTTTAAACACTTGTTATCTTCTTAGATGCCTACTGACCAGAAGTGCAAATGTACTAGCTCAGGAGCAGAACTTAAGTGAGGTAGAAACAAATAGTTTGTGGGGAACATTAAAGTAGATTGTGCTTGTGTAAAAAAGAAAAAATATACCCTGTGAACCAAAATCAAACTTTTCTAGGTTCAAAGAACTGAGAACAATTTTACTGCATTCCTACCATCTCAGAAACTACTGAGCATCAGGAAATTCTTGCTCATTTCTCTCTCCAGCTCATCGGGACTCCATTTGAGACTCTTTTCCCTTTGCTACGTTAAGAATAAGGATAGAGAGGGTAGTCCCTCTCCCCATGGTTAAATGGCCATGAAAAAATTTTAAATGATGAGATTCACTTCTTCCAGCTCTTCTCTCTTGCAGGCTGTGGAATCACCATTGTTTTAAAAACTGATTCCCTAAGGCCTCCTTTCCAACTATTTGACTACCTCTGTAGGTGTCCTCTGAAGGCTTCTGATCTTTTCTGTATCTTTCCCTTGCTGTAGAATCCAAATTCACATCTGGACTCAAATGTGACTGATTTGGGCCGGGGCTGGCTTTGATTTGTTATTATTATAGACCTACTACAACTTGCATATCTATATAATGTTGGGGCCCTTCTCAGGTTATATACTTATTCTCATCATGTTGCTATTGCTAGAAACATTTTTGGAATTTCTCTTTTGGAGTTGCCTTCAAAACCCATTTACTAGTCACATATGAAAACCTTTCTCACTGCTTAATAAAAGTAATACCATGGTGGGTTTTTTTGTTGTTGTTGTTGCTGTATTAAACCAAAACCAATAGTACTCAGCCTCATCATAGAGTAGAGTGTCAAAGTTGAGTGCAACCTTAATGATTTCTTAGTCTGATCCCCTCACTGGATAAATGAGGAAACTGAGAAACAGAGAAATTAAATGTTTTGCCCAAAGGCACATCGATAGTTAGATGAAAAGCCAATAGAGTTGATTCAATATTCTTTCCACTTGACCATGCCACCTTCCATCCATCTTAGTCCATAGATTTGCCTCCTGAATGACTTTGAAATGCTCCCACAAGTCAGTCCTCCTTCTCCCTTAAAGATCTGGCACATGAGAGACTATCCAAAAGAATATGACCAAGTCTCTGAAAGATCAGTTGCCCCAGACATTTTTAGCCATGGTAGCTTCATTCAGATAAGGGTTCACTACTTTGTTACAACCTTAAGAGACTGGGCTCATTTGGATGCAAGAGTTTTGGCATTCTTTTTTTTTAAACAAGTAGCCTCATACTTGGTATACCTGAAGAATCATTTCATCAATCCTACGTTTTATCTCCTGCAATATGCTCTTGCTTTGAAAAGAGAGAGAGACAGAGAGAGAGAGAGAGACAGAGAGATAGAGAGAGAGAGAGAGAGAAAGAAAGAAGGAGAGAGGGAGAGAGCGTTCCAGTCCTATATCTTAATCAGTTACTATTGAAGCCACCAATTAACATAATAGTCAAGGGGATCATTCTAATTTCATGCATCCGTAAGACTTTTAATCTGCCTAGGATTTTAGACATCTTTTACAAGGGCTTTAACTCAGCCCTTCCTTCAAGCTAATATAGTTACTATAACAACTTTCATATCAAGTTAAGTATTAGTCCATGGTTTGTTAGCATTCAGGGATACCATAATCATCATCAACATAATTATACTAATAATTTAAATTTGTATATTTTGTTATTACAAAGTTTCTGTATGTACATTACCTAATTTCATACTGGACGGTAAGCTCCATGAGGGAAAAATCCATGTCCTATTCATTTTTATATTTTAGCATAATCCCCTACATATAGAAGACACTCAATAAATATTTTTAAACAAAAGAATGAATGAATTGATAATTTCTCCTATCTCATGAACTCTTGACAGTGCCTTTCCATATGGGCATCTCTGTAAATGTTAACTCAGTCAAGAAGGTAACATATCTTTGTTTTTTCTGGAACATAAACTAACTGAAATACAAATTCTCACTTTCTCTCCCAACAATACTCTGGGAATACAGCTTACTGGCCTCTAAGACTTAGTATTTACCTGAGAAATCTTTGAGTTGAGAGCAATCTATGAAGTCTGAGGACCCATGGTACATAGAATCTATAAAATGTGTTCTACCATGGGAGCAATGATAATGGTATAGGGAATGGGTGACATCAAGGAGATTAAACAAGAAACTTAAAGAAAATTAGCAAAATAAAGCCTCACCTTTGATGCAGATTCTATGGAAGATTTCATAGTAAAAACACATGGCCCAACAAAAGAATGTAGAGCATCAGTTCAGAAAGAAATTCATTCAAAGTCACAGAGATAGCCATTGAGGAGTTGACAGCAAAGTTCCCACCTCCTGTGGGGGCACTCCTCTCAGTCATTTTGCTATGGAAAGGAGTCTGCAGAAGGGTCTCCAACCCCCAAATAGAACTGATGGAAGACCATATGATAAAGCAAATATTGTATCATTTTGTTGTCATCTACAAATTAGTGTTACATAATTTTAACTGGATCCTCATTGAAGGAAGGCAATTTTTTTTATACCTCCCTAATCAACACTATCCCACTCACCACAGAAGCTTTTCCAAACCCCCCATGAATCATCTCTGACCTAAGAACCTGTAATAGTAATTAGTTTAGCAGGATACTTAGCACTTAGTACTAAGTGGATGGACAGTACTAAGTGCTAAGTGTGGAAGGTGCAAACTCTGTCCCATTGTTGAGAAGGCATGAACTCCCCTGTTGATGTGGA
>JAQQSV010010489.1:0-13252 GCA_028646515.1 Pseudochirops corinnae | reverse complement strand
ACCATGGAGAGAAACAGGGAAACTGGGAAGGGGAATTGTTTTAAGTGAAAGTCCCTCTAGTATCTTATCAGAGCACATTGATTCAATTCATTCATTTACTAAACATTTCTTAAACACTTGCTGTATGTGCAGCACTATGATAGATGCTGAAGAAGATACAAAGCTTGTGATTCTCACAAACCAAAAAATGTAGCTTATTTTTCAGACTTACAGAAGAGGCTAATAAAACAGGCCATTAGATAGAGCACCGGCCCTGGAGTCAGAAGGACCCGAGTTCAAATTCAACCTCAGACACCTGACACACTTACTAGCTGTGTGACCTTGGGCAAGTCACTTAACCTCAATTGCCCTGCCTTTCCCTATCCAAAAAAAAAAAAAAAAAAAGAATAGGCCATGAGGTAACCTCCTGTAGTATATACTTTCAATACATACTGAAATGTCTTATTTCCCTTCAGTTTACATAATGAAGATAGAAGAAACACCTTAAGATCTTTCAATAGTATGGTAATTCTAACAGAGGAAACTTTGATTTATGCAGATGACTGTGAGGATAATCAGCAGGGAGGTGTTATTTGCTTTCCCTTCAGCTTAGCTCTAGTTCTGCAGCCCAATGTTTATATCGCTTCCTCTTTCATCTTTATTCTCTAATTAATTTTCTTTTTTGTAGCTGCCTCCACTTTCTGTTTCCTATTTTCTTCTTTTGCTCTCCCCTTTGCCCTACTTTTTACTTTTTTTTATCTGTTTTTCCCCTTCCTCTCATTCTAGGATGAATGAAAGTTTTAAAAATAACGTATAAGGAGAAATCATTTTTAAGGGTTGAAGCAATTTAGAAGACCGTCTTTTACTTTATAGAACACAATTTCCTTCAAGGCAAGAGATTATGTTTTTCATCACAAACCTTTTCTGGACTTTGGACACTGATAGAATGCTAAATCGTGAACAGTTCTCTGTTTAAGTTGCTAATAGCTTATAATTAACCAGAAGCAATACTGACTAATAGTAGAGGAGGGACACCTGGTGGCAGTTGATAATTATAAGTTAAGAAAGCAAATTTGGCCAAGGAAATAAAAGAGATAGAAAAGGTAAAGACTGATAAATATCAGTCTATCAATAGGACAGCAGGTTTTCATTAAGCACCTATTACATGTTTGTTAATATATATATATATATATATATATATCCAGAACTTAGAAGAGTGGCTGGAACATAGTAGGTGCTTATTAAATGCTTGTTGATTTGACAGCGACTGTGCTAAGTGTTGGAAAAATAAAGAATGAAACAATCTCTGCTCTCAAGGACCTTATATTGTGGGTTGGGGGTAACGTGAGACAACATGTACATTTATAAGTATATACCAAAAAAATACAAAAAAAAAAGCACACCACCAATTTCGGGGGAAGGAAAATGAAAATCCTTTCACTATTCTTTTTCACATAAAACAAAGATGAAGGAGGGGGAAATAGAAAGAGGGAAGAAGAGAAAAAACTGAACCCAGCAAAAGAAATAGAACTGCTAAAGAACAATGACTACATCTAGGAAAAAGAGGGCAGCAGAAAATCAGAGTGGAAGAAGGGGAGGGAAAGAAAAACATAAGCTTTAAACTAAGGAAACATATGATTTTTAAGTCCTTATGTGCCATTGAGACTTCCTTTCCCTTCCCAGCTTCTGCACCAGACATACAGTCTGGTAGCAAGGGGTATGGTGGAGCTCACTTCTAATAGCTCTCAAGAGATTATTGTTAAATTTTCAAAGTGAGTTATAGCTCTAAAATCAGCAAAATGCTACAAATAAGGAGTTGATTTATTGTTTTATTGATAGTCTAGACTTAAGAAAGTGATAAAGTACGTGTTAATCAAGCAGGTCAGCTAGGTGGGATAATAGATTGAGTACTAGGCTCATCTTCCTGAGTTCAAATTCAAACACTTACTAGCTCTATGACCCTAGGCAAGTCATTTAACCCTGTTTGCTTCTGTTTCCTCATCTGTAAAATGAGCTGGAGAAGGAAAACAGTAAACCACTCCAATATTTTTGCCAATAAAACCCCAAATGGTGTCACAAAAAGTGGGATATGACTGAAATGAATGAACAACAACAAAAAGCTTAAAAGGTGTGTTCCACATACATTTTTCCTCCACACACCCGGTTATTAAACATTTTCCAAAGCATCACTGTCTAAAGCATCACTATCTGGTATTACTTTTTATGGAGTCCATTACTTATTTAATGACCTCATTAGGCCTCAAGCTAGATAAATGCCTATTTCCTACTTCATAATGAAGTAGAGAAAAATTCTAAGATAATGCTCAGATAAGTCAGTCAGTGAATCACTAAATTTCTAAAGTGTTCATACAATGTCCTGGGTCAGGGGGAATAGTATAACGTGTGGTCTCTGCTCTAAAGGAGTTTACAGTCTGATAAAGGATCACAGAATTACCAATCTTGAGATGGAAGGAGCCTCAAAAAAAAGTCCAATCTGACCTTTCTTTTATAAATGAGGAAACAGAGACCAAAGTAAGTTAAGTGTCTTACCCAGAGTCACATAGGTAGTAAGCTTTAGAGTATGATTTAAACCTAGGTCCTCTGAGTCCAGAACAAGCCCTCTTTCCACTCTTGTGTAGAGATAAGGCTAATATTATAGGAAACAACAGTAAACAAGATAAAATTAAGCTCTAAATTGTGTGGTATATATAGAAAGACCTCATAGGAATTCAGAGGAGAGAAAGTATTATCAGGGATGGTGTAATCAAGAAAGGATTCATAGGAGTCTCTAAAGGATGAACAGGATTTGGATGGGCAAAAGGGTTGAGTGGAGGACATTGAAGGTGAACTGTGGTTTTAAAAGGATCTTCATTGGAGGTACTTTAACACTTCATAGGGATACACAATAACAGAATTAAAGAAGCGGATGAGAGTTCAAAGGTCATAGAGTCTAATCCACAGCTGTCATGGGTTGACAGTGCCAAAGATTTTGTCCCTGTTAGTAAGCCAATTGGGGATTAACCTTTCCACCCTCATCTACGATGGGTATTGGACAACAGACACAATCCATCACCAGGATCATATCTGAAACATTTCCAACTTGGTAGAACCCAGCAGAACTTGTGCTCTATTCTTCTGGAACCCCAGATTACCTCCTTGTGACAGGGAAGTATTGAATAAAGACTTTTTGGGATACCCATTGAAAGTACTATTTAATACAAAATTGATTGTACTTGTATGGAAATTAAAGCACATATACAAATATCTATATCTACATCTCTAACAAGTGGTCATCCAGCTACTGCTTAAAGACCAAATGAAGGAGAACCCACTATTTCCCAAGGCACTCCCCAATGTCCTTTGAAAGGCATTATAGACAGTGCACTGGACTTGGAATCAGCAAAATCAGGGTCAGAATCCCAGTTTCTGGCACTATCTTTGAACCTCGGCCACTCACTTCCTATGAGCTTCCATTACTTCATCTGGGAATGGACCCTGCTTTTTGGCATTTAAAGCCCTAGTCTTCTTATACATTACTCCATCCAAATAGCTCTCATGCTATTCTTTACATAAGACATTCCGTTCCATCTGCCCTTCACGCTTGACCTCTATCTTATAGAATCCTGAAGCTCCTTTAAGACTCAGAGCAGGGACCACAGAAGACCTTTCCTGATACCTACCTCTCCACAAAAACACCTCTTTTCTATTTCCTGGTTTCTATTCTACATGTACCAATACAGCATAAGCATTTGTTGTCTCCCAAGATAGAATCCCTACCCACTTGAAGGTAGAGATTGTTTTATTTCTTTTCCTCTTTCTTCCATAACCTAACACAGTATCTGGAACATAATAAGTTCTTAATAAAAAAAATTTTAAAATTCAATGACTAATGTTTTTCTATTACATATTATATTGGTCTTTGGAGTAAGGTAGATTTTGTTATTGTATTGAGGGTAAGAATCCTTCTATATCTATTCTTTCTAGTGTTTTTATCAGGAATATTGAATGTTAGATTTTATCAAAAGGTTTTTTTTTCTGATATATGATATAATCATGTTTGGAGGAGTTTTTAAATTCATATTTTATTATTTTGATAGTTTTTCAGGTATTAAATGAACCTTACATGCTTGTTATAAACTTTATTTGGTCATGATGAACTATTGTTATTTTTTAGTTCATGTTGAATTTAGATGTATAAAGACAAAAAAGAGCATTTCTATGTATATATGTAATGGTAATGGAATTTGGAGATGCCCCTGTATTGGCTTCGTTTTTGGGTTGAGTGTTAAAACCCAGAGCTTGTGAATCCCACTTGTGCATTGGACTTGTTGACATGAAGAGAGAGGGCTGAACTGGGAGAAGCCATGAATGAGAGAGAGGCCCAAGCTAAGAGAAGGCCAGAAGGACTTTTGGATAGCAGTATCCAGTATCATGGAGCCTAAGTTACTGAGAGAAAGATTGCTGAGAGCCTGTTGGAGCTGCCCAGGACTTTTGAGAACTGCCACCCAGAACTGCCGAGAACTGAGGAGGTATGGCTGTGAAGCTGGTATTTTGTTTGTCTGTTCTGACGTTGTTTTGCTAGATTCACATGCTGGTGAAGGACAGTGCTGCTGTTGTGGAGGTCCTGGAATCCTGCTGTTGGTTTAGAAGCCCTAAAGGAGGATTTTCTCATGGTATGTTTACAGAAATCCTGGAAGAGGGCCTTGCTAATGTTTTCAGGGGTTCTGAGATTGTTCCACAGGCAGAGAGTGACTCAATGAGGACACTGGCTATGGCTTTGTTGAGCCTTGTCTCCCCAGGAACTGAGATTGCTGAGGGCTTGCCTCGAGTGAAGATGAAAGAAGGGCCTTTCGTTGGGTTTTCAATGCTGAGATGATATCTTAATCTTGTTGTAACTTAAGAGTGGATGGCCTTTTGTGCTCTCTTGCCCCTTTTGAGAAAGTGCTTGGTGTTAATGGATGGTATTGTAATTAAGTAGTGTCCAGGGGTGGGAAACCTTTGGCCTTTTTGTGCTCTGTGATTGACTAAATGAATGTACTTTGTTTATGATTGGAAACTATGGTCCATTTGAGAAGAAACTAAATGAATGTACTGCCCAGGAGTGGGCTACTTTGACTATTGATCGGGGAGGGGGGGGGGTGGTGATACATGGACCTTGGTACTTTGCAATTAAATTGAGAACTTACTTGCTAAATGAATGGGTAACACTGTATTTTGACTTTCTCTGTCCTGTGAATGCTTTGCTGAATAAATGGGGTTTGCTATGCTGGTAATCCGAACCTTGGAAGTTGCCTTTGCTTGACATTGCAATACAGCACAACATAAAGAAGATTCACTACAAAACCATGAATTTACATTTCACACTGTTTAATTTTTTTTAAAAACTAAATAAGTACTCTACATCATTTTCAAAGCTACTCTGCTTTCTATGCTTCCTCCTAAATTTTCTCTTATTCTCTGCTGTTGATAAATTATTTTAAAATTTATTACTATATTCTATTACCTGATCATTTATGTAGCTATATTCGATAGAAAAACTGACACGTAATTTTCTTATTTAGAGTTATCTTACTAGGTTTTTAATATCAATATCATATTTGCTTCATAAAAGGTATTTGTCATTGTTCCATCTTTCCCTGTATTTGTAAATAATCTATGTAGTATAGGAATTATTTGTTCTTGAAATATCTGAAAAAATTCAGCAGTACTCAGTCTGGAATAGACATTGGTAGTTTTTTTTTTTCCTGGATATCAGCAATTTTTTATGTTCATGTTCTGGGGCTCCCTCAACATGATTTTTTATGTTCATGTTCTGGGGCTCCCTCAACATGACCCCTTTGAGGTGGTTCCTTGACAGCTAGATTCAAGTTCAAAGGGACTCACTGATTCAGCATCTATTCAGATCCATAGCTCACAAACTCCTATCGAGTGTTTCGTTTTTTTCCCCCTGGATCAAAGCAGATGACTCATGAATTCAAAGAAAAAGTATTTAGTGAAATACTAAATAAGTGTGCCAAATAATAAGGAAAAATACCTCCATCCCTACCATACAAAAAGTCTCCAGATTTCCATGTCACAATTGGGAAAGGCAACAACTCCTGGAACAGCTCATGAATTTAGGAATACTAGGGTTGCATCTTGGATGTCACATCTTTGATGACTCCATCTCTCTGCCCACACTATGATGTTCCTCACTTTGCCTCACTGCTAAGCCACACACATCCTTTTTAAAGCTGCTCTTATTCCATCCCAGTCACAGGCAGTGATGTGGCTACTTCTTTGCTGAATTACTGCCATCTACTGGAGATTTCTTCAGCTACTGGGGTTTTTCCTTCCTCAAGTGTCTTATCACTATTTTCTGAGACAGTCCTGGCCAAAACACTCTAATCTAGGATTGTCTGCATATTTTCACTTCTTTTGCTAGACCTGAAATAGCAACAATCTTGGATAGTCTTACAAGAGTGATTTTGAGGGGGTAAAAAATGCCTGCGCAGTCATGCTCTGCCATTATAACAAAAAGTAATTCTGGTTAAGCTGTCTGTTTGACATTCTCATTCTCCTTCAGTCAGAACTCCCCAGATCCACACAGTATTTAAGTTGGCGTGAATAAACCTCTTTCAATTCCCATCATGCCCCTGGCAGCTAGTACCAGCATGTAAATTACCCTGGAGCTTCACTTAGCAGTACTATAGTGGGCCAGGTGGAACAGGTGACTTTTGTCTTACATTTCTGTAGCTACAACCAGATTGTTGCCCTACTTATACGCCCTTGGGCTTTTGCTTATAGGAAGAGTGTAAAAAAGTTAATTTGCTTAATTCCTCTAGGAATGTATCAACTCATTGGTCATTGGACATGGATCTTACATTTAGAGTATTAGATTCACAAAATTAATGTCTGTAGACAGACCCAAACCTATGCAATTGTTAACACTATTTGTCTCCTCTTTAACCATTCCACCACTCTATCAATGCAGAAGAGGAAGAGGGCCTGACAGGACTGAGAGTCATTTTTATTTTTGCCTGTTTCACAGGTTGCCAAAGAATTTGTCCACTGACCAGTCAACTGGGGATAAACCTTTCCAAATTTAGCTAGGCTGGGCAATGGACAACAGACAAAATCCATCACCAGGAGCCTTTCCAACTTGGTAGAACCCATCAGAACTTATGCTCTATTTTTCTGGAACCCAGAATTATCTCCTTGTGACAAGGAGGCATTGAATAAAAAATTTGGGGGACACCCATTGAAAGTACTATCTATTTTATACAAAATTGACTGTATTTGTATGGAAATTTATACACACACATATATCCTGAAGCTTTCTCAAGACTTAGGATAATTTGCTTGCCCTGGCATTAGTCATGGGAGGTAATGATGGTAGTTGGAAAAGAAAACTGAAAAGTCCTCAAAATGTTTTTCTATGGCTTCAGAAAGATTTAGAAGGA
Organism: Pseudochirops corinnae; assembly: GCA_028646515.1. Classification (NCBI taxonomy): domain Eukaryota; kingdom Metazoa; phylum Chordata; class Mammalia; order Diprotodontia; family Pseudocheiridae; genus Pseudochirops; species Pseudochirops corinnae. The sequence goes on along the minus strand of JAQQSV010010489.1, from coordinate 5,831 downwards.
AGCACTGGCTATGTGTAAGGGACATTCTTTAAATCCTGAGACAGGGAATAGCTGCATGGAATTAACTCATCCTGTCTTGACTAGGACTGAGGTCTGGCCAGTTTTGGTTGATAAGAGTGAAAGAAAGGTCTTCAGGAGGAGTTCATAGTTACCTAATGAGACTCCTTTTTTGGTTACCAAGAACTATCTGTGGACCTGACTAAGATCTGGAAATGTTTTGAATATTTTGGAGGCCTATTGGCTCAAGAATGGCTCATTCTAAAATGACATTTCCCCATAAGACAGGAACAATGGGGACCATAGGACCAGGCAGTACATGCTAGGCAGGTGCAGGGATCTTCTGGATAAAGCACTGAGGAATGCCTGGACCAACAAGAGGAATTACATGACAATTTTATGGTGGCAAAGAGAGATAGGTGAGGAGATTGTGGTCAGAGAGGTAGTTTTCTGGGTTTAAAATATTGGAGGTCTTGTGATGATACGGTCTAGCATGTGGTCATAATGGTATAGATTAATGAAATAGAGATAGGGTATGCTGGTAAATGTTTAATAACCAGTTCTCCTGAAAAAAAATTTATACACAAAATGTTTTAAAGTTTAGTCTGTATAATTAACATTTTTTCCATCACCTTCTTAAGTCTGGATGATCATCAAAACAGGACATCAAGTTCTGATTCGTTTTTGCTGATTTTTGAGGTGTAAATGTTCATACTGCAAATTTTACAATAAGTTGTTTGAGCAGATAGGATCTGACTCCAGCACACCCTTGAGTGGAGACAGAAGTAAACAGAGACAAGTATGTTCAATGGACCAATGGTATTGAAAATAAAAAAGATACTAAGAAGGGAAGAAGAACATGAGTTAGGTCCTACAATTATCTAGAAAGGTTTGAGTGGATCCTAGGTGACAAAAGACAAAAGTGATGATTTTTTGTAGAAAAGAGTATTGGACATGAACTTAAATAATGAGAAGTGAAAGTGGTATGGTCTGGAGTGGTACTAAAGGTTGAAGAGAAAGCTAACTTTATCATTAAGTGGAAAAAGTGCCACTGGAGAAGGTAGAGGGAACTGGGTATTGTCCAAAAAGATCAGCTTTCTGTTTTAATGAAAAGACAAAAAGAATAGATTTTAAAATTAGTTTAGGAATAAATGGAATGGACTACAATGTAAATGACTTTCCCCCAGGGAACATATAAAAGGAATAGGGAAGAAGAGAGTGAACTAAATGTGTTTGAGTGTGTGTCAAGTGTCTATTTTGTTCCAAGCACTATATTGGATGCTGGTGATGTGAAGACAAAGTGAAATAGTTCCTGTTCTCAAGGAGTACAGTCTAGCCAGAGGAGACATTATCTTTATGTAGAAAACAGATACAAAAATACAAAATAGATAGAAGGTAATTTTGGGGAGAAGGCACTAGAAGTGAGGAACTCAGGAAAGGTTTCATGTGGAAGATGGTGCTTGAACTGAACCTTGAAGGAAAACTAGGTTTTCTGAGAGATAGAAATGAGGAGGGAGCACATTCCAGGCACAGGAAAGACCATACAATGGCACTGACATGAGAGATGGAGTGTTATGTATAAGGAATAGTAGGAAGAACAGGTTGACTGGACTATAACAGGTGTGGAGAGGTGTAATGTGTAATAAGGTTAGTAACATAGGTTGGAGCTAGGTTGAATGGTTCTAAATGTCAAACCAAATAGTTTAAACTTGATTCCAGAGATAATAGGGAGCCTTTGGAGTTTATTAAGTAGAAAAGTGATATAGTCAGACTTGTACTTTAGGAAAATCACTTTGGCAGCTGAGGGTAGGATGGATTGTGCTGGGGAGAGCAATTAGGAAGCTGTTACGATAGTCCAGGTGAGAGGTGATGAGGATCTGAACTAAGGTGGTAGTTATGTGAACAGATGGTAGGGATCAAATGTTAGAGAAGATCTGGAGGTAGAAATGACAAGATTTGACAACAGATTTTATATCTGGGGTGAGTAAAAGCAACAAATTGAGGATGACATTGAGGTTATGAACCTGGGTGATTGGGAGGATGATAGTGTCCTCAATAGCAATAGGAATGATAAGAAGAGGTGTTGGTTTCAGAGGTAAGATAATGAATTATGTTTTGTTCATGTTGAGTTTGAAATACCTATCTATAGGATATCTAGTTTGAAATTTTGAGTAGTAATTTGTGGTGTAGTCCTGGAACTCAACGGAGTTGGAAATCTAGATCTGGGAACCATCAACTCAGAGATGATTAAATCCATGGAAGCTAATGAAATAACCAAATAGGGAATATGAAAGGGCTTGGGGCGCAGCATTGAGTTATATTCACAGAACAGGGATGTGGTATGGATTATTGAGAGACTATATAAGAGGAACCTATGATAAACAGTGTTAGAAGCTGAAAAGAGTCAAAGAGGATGAGAACTGAGAAAAAAAACCATGAGATTTGTCAATTGAAAGTTCACTAATAGCTTTAGAAATGACTGTTTCAGTAAAGAGGTGAGACTTTAAGCCAGCTTGTAAAGAGTTAAGAAATGAGTTAAAGTAGAAGTAGAGTGTAGACAGATGGCATAGAGTAGATGGTACTACTATAGGTTCAGTACTGTAAAGGTCAAGTGTGAAAAGTTTGTTTGCAGCGGAATGGATACAGAGAACAGGAATAAAATACTGGATTTGGAAGTAGAATCAGGCAAGCATAGGAGAGGGAGGGTAGAAGGATATTGTTTTTTATGTAGCACAGCACTTAGAGAGGAGTGGAGCAAGTACATTGAGGATACTTAGTAAGAGGAATAATTGTACAAACAGCCGCTGAGAGACAGATAAACAGAACCAGGTAAAGCTGCACTTTTTTTTCCAAATGGTATATTCAAGTGGCAATCCTTAAAGATCATCTGCCTTCTAGTTTGTCTATTACTGATGCATGTTGGGTCCTTGCACTGAAACTGCCTGGAGGTTTCCCAGGGGATTGACCCTCTCCCCCATCCCTCTTCCCTACTGCCTTAGGCAGCAACTCTATCCTCAATCCTTCCCTCAGGTCCTTCTCCTCAAGATAATTGCTTGTGATGGAAGAGAGCAACTTGATATAGCCAGAATGCATGATGTAACAGGAATTCTATATATTTTAATAAAATAGAAGATAAATAGTATTATTGCATAAACTGCATAAAAATATAATCTGATATTGCAGTTGAAAAGTCTCCCAAGGGAAGGGTTTAAGGGTGTGAGTGAACAGGGGATGACTGTACCAGCTGTGGAACTCATTACCTAGCTTGAAAGAATTTATCTGTCTTTTCTCAAGTGGAAGAACTCTGCAGGCAGAATCTGATGTCTATTGATTTGTATTTATACTTTAATTTCCATAAACATTGAACTCATACAATAATGAAGGAAAAAAAAAACATGATGAAGATGGAACTGTATTTCATCAGTTCCTAGTATCTACTCTATATCCTGACTATGTAAATGACATCTTTTTTGTCTCCATTTTGTGGAGATTCTGATTAATTATAGACTCTTTACACTAGCTATTCCCTTCACAATGAATGTTTTAAAAGTGATTTACCAAATTGTGCATACAGTTGCTGATTATGTAGTTGAAAACATCTACAAATACTCAATTCTTTAAAAAAAAAAAGCATTTATAGGAAAGAGTAGAGAGCTTTCCACTAGGTGGTGGAATTCTGCCATGGACATAGGTTTTAAAAGTGTAAGGGGAGGGAAATAATTTAATTAAGAAAATTTAAATTTGAATAGAAAATGATTTATAACAATACTAGGTATTGATTAAACGGATTTATTTTCTTAATCCAAAAATGGAAATTTTTTTCTTAATGCTGTTTTAAAAACAAAGACAAAAACTAAGTAATTTGGGTATTCTAAATTTTCAGGCAGAAAGTAGAATATATAATAGCATGTTTTTTTTTAAAGCCCTCAGTTTTGTCAGAATCCCCACTCTTCTCTGATTTTAGGTAATAATTCAGTTAGCAAGTGTCTCTTATATTTGTCAAAACTGTTTAAGTTTTTATTTGACTGACTGTTTAGATGAAAGCTATTGACAAAACTATGTTGAGAAAATCAACTGATTTTTAAGCACCAAATTCAGTAAATGATTCCCAGATCATGAGAAGCCCACTCAGTCAGCATACTTAAATGTACAAAGAGATATTAGCAGTTTGATTGGGAATGACATTAGATAGCCTATATTCAGATTTGTAGTGAGAATTGTTTCTCTTCTGTTCTTCCCTACAACATTCCCATGCTCTGCAAGTCACTTAGGCCCTTTTACTTTGGATACAGCAGACTACAACTGTTGCTGAATCATAAAGAATAAGTATCATGTGGAGGTCAATGAAGAACAACATGGTATGTGTCAGTAGATTCCAGTCTTTAATTCCAGAGAAGTCCAAGAATAAAAGAGGTCATCAAAAAAGTGTATGACAGGTAAAGAAGATGGACTCGTTACATGGCTAGAGAGACGGATAGTTGATGGACACTTGAATGTTCCACTGGTTTCCTCTAGATGTTAGGAGAAATCCACCTCTAAGCTATTAAATGGATGCCTAGTGAATTTGCAGGAGGACTTGGTCAAGAGTCACACAGGATTGGCAGACATGGATGGGTTGTAGTTTTCTTCCCTGAATGGATCTGAATTGATGAGCTCACATATCCATTTGAGTATTATTGACAGAATGGTAAGAAGTAGCACTGGGTCATTTGAAGAACCCCACCCAATTGCCCCAGAGACCCTTATAGGGAACAGAAAGCTTCCATATCTGTGGAGAGTGTTCACCAAGGCAATAAACATATGGGAATTAGAACAAGGACATCAGCTTTGGAATTACCATGTCAAAATTTGAAATACTGGCTGAAAACCATTTGAAGATGATTATAGAACCATAAATTTAGAAATGCAAGGGATCTTGGAGGCAATTGATTCCATCCCCTTCATTTTTACTGATGAAGAATCTAGGGCACAGAACAGTTAAGTGGTTTTGTTGGGTCATGGCTTCAAGTAGAAGAATGAGATGGGTGGAAAAGGTATTTTTCTGATCCTTGAGAAAACTTCTATGAGGAAAGAAGTTGGTAGGAACCATAGTTCAAGGGAGTAACTACAAAGTGGAGATGGTTTGTGCAACACTGCATTACAGTTTTAATACAGCAAGAACTATTTCTTGCCAAGAAAGAAATATTCTCTACTATTCTCTTTTTCAGTGTTGGGAAGGGGTCCTCAACAAGGAAGCGATTTTATTCTGGCAAAAGGTTAGCAAAAATTCCACCCTCATGCCATCACCAAGCTAAAGAGTCAGCCTCAGGATTTGGAAAGCACAGAAATTAGGGAGTCTTAGCCTTAACCAAATCTGTTCATCTTGCTGTTCCTCCTTCTTATGTTTCTATTCTCACTATCAAAGGTAGGAAATAACACCACAACCAAAGGCAATATGCCTCATCAATACCTAATATTAACACTGGAACAGAATACAGAGCTTGCTATCATCACTTAGCTGGTCTGTTTCCCTGGGCAAGAGAAACCTGGCAAAAGTGAGCTCACTGGCACCATAGCAAAGTTTTGCAGCCATGAATACAGAGGAAAACTGGTTTCTCTCTTGACAGCTATTTCTAATAGTAGAAGACCAGGTGAGTAAGTACTCTGGAGGTGTCACCTTTGACACAAGATATACTCTAATAGAAGGTCACAGTGAATCATTCCAATGATTTTCATCAGCCTATTTCCTTTTTTTTTTTTTAATTTTATTATAGTTTGCATTATTCATTTCCACAAGATTTTGATTTACATATTTTCTCCCCCTCTTTCCCCTACCCACCACCCCAAAACAGCCA
>JAQQSV010010487.1:10000-13253 GCA_028646515.1 Pseudochirops corinnae | reverse complement strand
TCTGTTTGTTTGTAACTTCTGTTTGTATTCTCTGAAGTTCAGGGGGCTGACTTTTCCCCCTGAACTAGGTAAATGATATATGTTTGATTGATTAAAGTGAAACTGTTAACCCTTTTTGAGTTGCTTTCCTTTAGAAAAGCAGATCTAAGAACCTGTGCTAGTAGCTGCCCTAGGCATGCTAGGGTGCTTGCTGTTACACTTATAGGGAAAGATTTTATTTTCTCTTCAAAGTATATACTCACTGGGGTGGCTGGGTGGTGCAGTGAGGGGCAGCTAAGTTCAAATCCGGCCTCAGGCACTTAACAGTTACTAGCCGTCTGACCTTGGTCAAGTCACGTAATCCCAATTGCCCTGCTTTCCCATACGAAAAAAGAAATAATAATATATACTCATTGGAGACTTACCTGATGTTTTCATGCTAAGGAGAAAAAAATTGACAAGGAGGAGCAATGTATATTATAGGAAAGAGCACTGGCTCTGATGGCCAGGAACCCTCACTCTTAGGTGACCTTGGGCACATCTCTTCACTCCTATGCTTTGGTTTTCTAATTTGTTAAAATGAAGGAGATAGGCAAGACTGAAATAATGCCTCACCTTTATAAGACACTTTAATTTATAGAATTATTTTGCCACAGCAACCCAGCACTCCCCATTTTTAGCCTGACAGAACTTAAATAAAAGAGAAGTATCTTCCAATCACCTGTCTAGTATGTTGCCTCCATGAGGTCTCTTCTAACTTTATAAAGATTGGTGTTCTGTCATCCCTTTCAGGTCTAAAACTCTAAATTCTTTTTCTTTTTCCATTTTTTGAAATTGTTTTTTATTTTTCCAGTTACATGTAAAGACAGTTTTTAACCTTACATTTTTTTTTTTTTTTTTTTTTTTTTTTTGCTTTTTGGGGAGGAGAAGGTAAGACAATTGGGGTTAAGTGACTTGCCCAAGGTCACATGGCTAATTTTGTGTTAAGTGTCTGAGGCCGAATTTGAACTCAGGTCCTCCTGACTCCAGGACCAGTGCTCTATTCACTTCACCAACTAGCCGTCCCAACATTAATTTTTTATAAAATTTTGAGTTCTAAGATTTCTCCTTCTCTCCCCTTATCCCTCCCTAAAACAGTAAGCAGTTGGATATAGGCTGTGTATGTACAGTCACGTAAAATGTCTTTCCATATTAGTCATATTATGAAAGAAGAAACAAAACAAAAGGGAAAAAAAACAATCTACATTCAGATTACATCATTTCTTTCTCTGGATGTGGATAGCATTTTCCATCATGAATCTTTTGGAATTAATTATCTTGGATCATTGTATTGCTGAGAAGAGCTAAGTCAATCATACTTGATCATTGCACAATGTTACCGTAAAACTCTAAATTTTTTATTCGGATTTTCATTTCATGTCTGACAATTTGTGTTCTAAAGCCCCTGTCTTTTAACATTTTATGATTCTTGACTAAAAATATTTATTACTTTAGGAAGAATCATAAAGTTGTCCCTTAAGGTATCATTTATCATTACCATGTCAGATCCTGGCTAAGGTTTACAAAGAGCTTATCTCATAACACTCTAATGTGGGCACCCCAAGAATTGTGGTCTCCATTTTGTAGATGAAGAAACTGAAGCTCTGAGGGGGTAAAATACATACCCATAAACCTACAGGTAATAAATGTGTGAGGTGGGTTTTAGTTCAGTCCTGATTCTAAGTCCAGTTCTCCTTCTGCTGTGACATATGGTGGCAGTGTTCTGATGACTTGTCTATATTTATTTGATGGAAGAGCTTGGAGTTAAGAGACTGGGGATCCTTCTGCTTTGTGGTCTTCAGGCAAGTGTCATCTCCACTTTGAGGCTTTGTTTCCTCCACTGTAAAATCAGAATAATACTATGTGTATTATATAATAATTACTTACATTTCTTTGAGGAAAGCTCTTGTTAAGCTATATAAAAATAAAATGGGTATTATTTGGAAACTTATTTAAATATCTCAACATGGTGGAAAGTGCTAGGTTCTTTACAAAGAAAAGGAACCCCCACACCTTCCTTTTCGGTATACTATTATAGAAGTCGATTACTGTGACAGGGATAGAGAAATACAGAACACATGTGTGAGCACAGAAGAAATATTAAACGAGTGTAGGAGTGGACAGTAAACTATTTATTGCCTGTACAAGTCAAGGTAACTTGGCATCTGCAGTTTCGGTTAAAATTGATTTTGGAAAAAATCCAGATTTTTTTCATCTAGAACCCTAAGTCTCTCATTCTTTTACTCTTCAGTATTGCCACTGAGCCTCATTTTTCATGAGTTCAAGACAAATGTTGTCTTTCTTCTGTTCAAGGTTGGCCAATAATGTTTTCTGAGCCAAGTGTGATTCACTGTTGGATGGTATTGTTTCACTCCCACTGCATCCTCCTAAGCAGGCTCTTGCTCTTCTTGTAAGGAGAATAATGGTCATTTAGTGTTTAGATCTGACTATGCAACATTGTCTTGGGAAACTGGATTAAACCTCCTCATTAAAGATAGTAGTGATTAATGTTCTCTTATCTTTATATACTGGGAGTCCTTTGTGTGTGTGAGAGAGAGAGGAAATGTATTGTCTAAGAAATGGAGAGAAAGTGTAAAAGAATACATGTGAGAGAAAATGGAGAAAAAAGAAGTTATATATGAGACAGAAAGGAAAGAGAGAAAATGTGAGTAGAGAGGTGTCAGTGAGGGAGGGAGAGAAGAGAGGTGTGTTCTGAATGTGGGGGAAGGGAGAGGAGAGAATGGAAAGAGGAATATTGATAGATGAAAGAGACTAGATAAAAGAGAGATGTGTTGCACATGAAAAGAAGATAGAAGGTACCTGAAGAAAGGAAGGGAAAAAAACCTGAGAAAGGAAAGGAGGGAGTGCATAGGGGAGAGTAAGTGTAGGAAAAGTATGTGGAATTAGGGGAAAAAGAAAGTGAACAGAAAATGACTAGGTAGGAGAGAAAACATGCTGGCATGTGCTCTGGAGGAGGATAGTGAGTGTGGACTGCCAGAGATAGAGGAGGAAGAAAAGAGACTATGTTGGGACATAAGAAGGAGCCAGAAAAATGAGTTGGGATGGAAGAGAAAGTGTTAGGGCTGAGAAAATGGAGGGATAAGAGAGAATGTATTAGGAGAGATGGAGAAGAGGAAGGAGAAAATGGGGAGGGGAGTGAGAGAAAGTGAAAAGGGGGTTGTGCTGATATGATGTGAATATACAAGAGAAGGCAGTAGGGCTTGGGAGGTGGGGA
>JAQQSV010010487.1:0-7500 GCA_028646515.1 Pseudochirops corinnae | reverse complement strand
TAAGATACACAGGATTATGGAAGAACCAAATTATATTGAAATAAAAGTGTGATTTTTTTTCCCCCCCATCCAAATTCATGGGCCACCTGAAATATACTTTGGACTCCTTAAGGGGTCTCCATATTAAGAACCCCTGATATAGTCCAGCCCTCTTACTTTATTTACAAAAACCAAAACTATGTCCCAAAGAGTCACTGTGACTTGCCCAAGATCACATAATGAGTTAGTGACAATGTCAGGACCTAGCTCTCTTGATTCTCAATTAAGTGCTTTTCCCTTATCCTACAATGAGCGTCTTATTCATGCAGCATCATGGAACTAATATGCAGTAGAGAGCTGAGACTGGAACTCATGTTTCCTTAATCTCTGTTCTTTATACCATATGTCCTCCAGGATCCTAAATAATCCTGACCATTTTTAGAATGGAAACATGACATGGGAGTTTATGGAATCATTCATAAAATATCACTATTCCCCTAGAAACAATTTTCCAGTGAATATTTTAATTGCAAAGCTACTTGTCTCCATTTCTCCATCTCCAGGCATGAATACTTTCTACAAAGTGCAGTGTTTCTTCAGTATTTAATTTGTTAACTAAAATTAAAGAACTGACTTCCTACTATGTTGAGACTTATTCTTAAACCTTGAGAAGAATTGATATTTCCCATGCATCCCATCCAGATGACTACTTTATAGTAAAAATGAGTGCCTATCTTGGTTAGAGCAACTATAGTTTGGAGAGGCAGCTAGGTGGATGGAGCACTGGGCCTGGAGTCAGAAGTACTTGAGTTCGAATTTGGTCTCAGATGCTTAATGATTGTGACCCTGGGCAAGTCTCTTTACCTCTGTCTCAGTTTCCTCAACTGTAAAATGGAGATCATAATACATATGTCCTAGGGTTGTTGTGACAATCAGATGAGATATTTGTAAAGCATTTAACACAGAGCCTGTCACTATATAAAGCTATATAAATTGCTGCTGCTGCTGCTACTACTACTACTACTACTACTACTACTACTACTACTACTAGTACTACTGCTGCGGCTGCTGCTGCTGCTGCTGCTACTACTACTACTACTACTCCTCCTGCTACTACTACTGCTACTGCTGCTACAGCTGCCGCTGCTACTACTATTACTACTGCTACTACTACTACTACTACTACTACTACTACTACTACTACTGCTGCTGCTGCTGCGCTACTGCAGCAGCTGCTACTACTACTGCTGCTGCTGCGCTACTGCAGCAGCTGCTACTGCTACTACTGCTACTATTACTACTATATAGTACTAGGAGCAAGAAAGACCTGGGTTTGAATCTTGCTTTAAACTCTAGCTGTATAACACTGGGGAAATTGTTGAACCTCTGAATTTCAGTTTCTTCATCTGTAAAACAGATTGTTGATCTGACAGGACGGTTGTTAAATTCAAATGAAATAAAGAATGTAAAGGGCTTTGCAGGAATTAACACTGGGGAAATTGTTGAACCTCTGAATCTCAGTTTCTTCATCTGTAAAACAGATTGTTGATCTGACAGGACGGTTGTTAAATTCAAATGAAATAAAGAATGTAAAGGGCTTTGCAGGAATTAACACTGGGGAAATTGTTGAACCTCTGAATCTCAGTTTCTTCATCTGTAAAACAGATTGTTGATCTGACAGGACGGTTGTTAAATTCAAATGAAATAAAGAATGTGAAGGGCTTTGCAGGAATTCTGAGATTCTGATTCCAAAAGAACACAGATAGCAGCCTCTTAAGTCAGCGGCTCTCAGCCTGTGGGCCACTACCCCTTTGGGGGTCGAACGACCCTTTCACAGTAGTCACAGGGGTCACCTATTTCTGATGGTCTTAGGAACCAAGACACTGCTTCTCTATCCGTCTACAGGCAGGTCTGCCCACGTGCAGATATGCCCACATACGAGTATTAAAGGGTCGGGGCATTAGGAAGGTTGAGAACCACCGCTCTAAGTCATTTAATAGATGATCTTAAAGAGTATGTAGCCAGAATAATTCACTCACTGAGGCCAGCTTGTTGATCAGATTTTCTGAACTTACTCTGGTCTTTTGCACAACAGACATACAGTCCACTATAAGCCCATGGTTGAAGCCTTTCCAGCTCTGTAAAACTTGTAAGAACTTCTGCTTTGCTGATGTGACATTCAAGAACCCAGTGTCATGTCCATGCTGCAAATGAGTCATCAGTGAAAGGCTTTGATTTGCTTTAAGAGTTTGATGAACCCACAGTATGCGATTAATACTGAGCTGTTTTTTTGACTCTTAACCCTCTTTTACTTCTCATATCCAAACAGTGACTAATTTCTATCCATTTTACCCCTGCTTTCTTTTTTGCTCCTCCATTCCTGATCCCATCACTCTGGGATAAACCTAGAATACTGCAGTGACCTCCTTTCATATCTTCCCACCCTCCCTGTTTTTCTCTCTTCTTCATCTTTGCACCACTACTTGATGCATCTGATCAATGCACAGATTTGATTATTACTTCTGCCCATTATAACCACCTCCCCACACTTCCTGTTACATACCGGATAAATTTTAAAATCCTAGTCTGACATTTAAGGTCTTTCAGCAACAATGACAAGCAATTATTATTAATCATTTATTATGTGTAAAGTGGTGTGTTTGGTGCTAGGAATACAAAGACATGTATTTTTTTTTTAGGCCAAGTCCTTTATTTTTTATTTTTAAATTAAATGATTTATTTTTAGTTCCATAAGTTTTAAATTTTCTCCCCTTCCCTCCCCAAGACAGCTTGCAATCTGATAGGGTCTCTACACCTACATTCCTGTTAAACACATTTTCACATTAGCCAAGACATGTCTTTTTTAAAACTTAAGTTGGTTAATGGGTTCCTATTATTTTGTTCATGTCCTGAAGAACTTCTTATCACTCCTGAACTTATTTTTCTGCCCAAGCGGTTCTCAACCTATGGGTTGTGACCCCTTTGGGGGTCAAATGGGGTCACCTAAGACCATAAGAAAACACGTATTTCCGATGGTCTTAGGAACTGAGACACTGCTTCTCTGTCTGTCTCCAGGTGGGTCCACTCGCATGCAGATATGCCCACATACAAGTATTAAAGGGTCAGGGCATTAGGAACGATGAGAACCATTGTGCTAGACTTTTTATCTATGAATTCTTATCTGTCCTCTTTTTTAAGCCCTTTTAATCTAGGTTATATGTATCAGACTATTTCCAGCTATCTTCTTTCCTTTATCAGAAATTCTACAATGGAATGGACACTTCTCCTTAAGGTTTTATCATTTCTACCCCAACAACCATGATAAGAACCAAATTCAGGTGGAAAAATCCTTTTCTTCTTCCTCCATTTTTTTAAAATCAGGAAATTCTTAGCTGTTTTGCATTTGATGGGGAGACAGCTCCAGCAAATGTTTGGATGGTCCAGTCTCCCATCATGATTATATCCTGCTTCTGTTTCAGGATTGTGATCCATTCCTCAAGTTATTCATTTATTTTTTCCTTCTGTCCATGTGGACTATGGTATGTTCCAGTGGTAATAACATTTCTATTTCTTCTTCCATTGATCTTCAGCCAGATGCAAGTAACTGTATTTCCTCACGAGTTAATTCTACCAATTTCCCCAACTACCTCACATATATCCTTTTTCTCTTAAATAAGATATATCCTTCCAGATCCATATTCCATTCTGACTTTTCAGTTTGGTATTTAAAGCCCCTCATACAGTAGCTTCAGCTTGTTTTTCCAGGTTTTATTGCACATTGTTCTTCATGTACTCTTTATTCTCTGTTATTTTTTATAAGCTGTCCTTTATGCAGTGTAAGGGTGCAAGAGAAATAATCCCATACCATTTAGCTCTAAAACATTTGTCAGGTTTGAACATGTCTCCATTGCTTACCTAGTGTGAATAAGACCCATACAGTTTGAATCAATCGCATCTATTTCAGCTAAGTGTGACAGGAAGTTTGTTATAGTTGGGTGAGAGACTTGATAATGTCCTCTGTAGCTCTGTATAAACCAGGGAGATGGTTGGTGATAGAGAGTTAAGGATCTGGCATCAGATCAGGAGAGAGGGTATAGAGTTCCAGGGCCTGTCCTCATTTTCTTCTTACAGAGGATGTCCTAGCTATGTCCCTGGAGTGACTGATAGCAGTGTCTGCATCAGAAGCTAAGGACAGACTAGATAAAATTAGGAAAGCATATTCTACGCTTCACAAAGAGCCTAGCAGAAAAGTTACCCCATACCTAAGGGGAACATCTTGATGACTCCAGCAAAAGGACTTAGAGCAGTGGTTCTCAACCTTCCTAATGCCGCGACCCTTTAATATAGTTCTCATGTTGTGGTGACCCCCAATCATAAAATTATTTTCGTTGCTACTTCATAACTATAATTTTGCTACTATTATGAATCAAAATATCTGATATGCAGGATGTATTTTCATTGTTACAAATTGAACATAACTATCCACAGGTTGAGAACTGCTGACTTAGAGGCTTTGCAACATGTATTTTCTAAATCTGAGCCCATTTTCTTCTGGATTCTACATGTATTTATGGGAGAATACGTCACAGATTTGGGGGGGGTTGATTTATACCAACTGTTCTTATTATGCCAACTGAGTAAATACCCCTTTCTGAAAGCTTCTCTCTGACTAATTGATATCTATGATAATCGTGTCAGGAAGTACACAAATAGGGCCTCATGAGTCAGAACATTAAGCATTAAGATGATTCTTTGTACCTCGGGACTATTCCTATGCTCTGGAGACCTTGCAAATCCTTGTGATTGGGAGTTGAGATAATAGCTCCTGAACAGATGCTACACCCAGAATGCACTCTTCACCAGTCTCTATTGCTTTCACTGACTTTCTTCAAGGTTTAGAGCTCAAATTTTACCTCCTATACAAAGCATGTCCCAACCCCCCTTGCTGCTAGTACCTTCACTTCTTTCTCCCCCAAATTACTTAATATTTAATTTGTGTGGTAGATAAAGGGCCTTGGAAGTCAGGAAGACAGACCCATGTTCAAATCCTCTGTCTGACATGACCAGCTGAGTGATGTTGGACAAGGTCACTCCCCAAGACTCAGTCATGGGCAGAGACCTATTTTGATAGAGGAAGCTTTCTCAGTGGGAGTTCCCTATTCCGGTGAAATCATAGGTCTGATAAAAAAAAATTAAAACTTGATTTATGTTTTCTATTTACTTATCTGTGTACATGTTCTTTTTTTTATTCTATAAATTTAAGCTCCTTGAGAACAGGACCTACTTAGTTTCTCTCCTTAGGTCCTCAGCCACTAGAATTATACCTGGCCATGTTAGGCATCAAATTCTTCTTGAACTAATGATTGGGTTTTATCTCACCAAGTACCTTTTACACTAAATTTGCCTCCTAGCTTAGTGTCTTGGGTTCTTTTTGCTTGTTACTCATGCTTTGTGCTTTTATGTGAAACTCTTTGAGGCTGTGGGTTTTACTACTGCCTCCTTTCTTAAATTTTGTTACCTGTGAAACTTGGAGTGTTTTTATTGTTATTCTTCCTATATTGTAATTCCTTTCTTTGAAGTCATGGTTTAGAAATTTAAATCCTATCTCAGATACCATCTTTTCAGTGAGTTTTTTTGCTTTTCAGTTCTGCCTTTATATTTTGAAATCTTTACTTTTCTTAGTATTGTGGATGGAAACTCCACTTTTTGACTTCTGTTCTTATTGTGTTCTTATTATGTTCCTTTGTTTGTTAGAATTCAAATTTGACTTATATTTGGATCCCTGATTTCATTATTTTGAGTTCTCCCTCCACATATACAGATGGCAAGCCCTCATTGCCTTTCTGTTCATTCTTGTTTTTGACTTTCTGTAAATTCTGTATAGAAGAACCATCTACCACCCTGGAAGCCTTCCTCTGGTTCTTTTAATATCTTAGTATATCATTGTAGCACTTGGGCAATCCATCTGTTATCTCAAACTCTTGCTACCTAAGCAGTCCATTCTAATAATATATTTACTCAGTTTCCTCATTTGTCAAGTGATGTCACATAGCTCCTTCAGGTCTGTTGCTATGTCTTTTGTGTCTCTTGCGCACATATCTTTGGATTCTACGGTCTGGTCACTCACTGTCAATCTTTCTCTTGCCCTTTGGGTTATGTGCAATTTTGAATATCCCAAGATTGTGGTGTTTCATGATACACAGCCACATGATATTACCAGAATGTTAATAGCATTAAATTGATGGGCTCCTGTGGTAGTAAGCAGCTTGGCTTCATCCTTGGATTTTCAGTTATTTGGCAGATAGTCAGTGAATTACCCAGACTTCCTGTGACGTGTTCCTTTTCCTACATGGTTGTACCCAGAGATACTCTTCACTGTTTTTTTGAACAGGAGCCTGTGATGAAATGAGTCCTTTCCTTTCTGCTGTTTTCACCATCTACTATTGTAGCTGAAGCCATTTGAGGAGACTGTGAGATGGTTTGAAACAAAATACTGACACAGTTTTCCCAGTGACACATTGTATATGTCTTACCTTCTTCAGTGGTCTTAAAAGGTGATTTCTCTCTGTTTTTCTCATTTGAATGATAGTGGAACATAGGTGAGAGTTAGCAGGTAATAACTTTAATTTTGGGAAGATAGGGGTGATTTGTATAGACCAGTATTTAGACTAGAAGAAAGGATGTTCCCCATAGAAGAAGTGCTAAGTATTAAAGTGAGACTGCATGGGGTAAGTGGAAAGAACACTGGGTTTAAGACTCAGCTCAGATATTTATTAGCTGTAAGACTGTGGGCAAGTCTTTTTACCTGAGATGCTCATATTCAAAATGATAATAAAGATTGATACTTGCTACCATCTACCTTGCAGAACTTTTGTGAGAAAAGCCCTCTGTAAATTGTAAAATGTTAACTATTTGTACATGAGCTCTAAGAGACAGTGTGATACAATAGCAATAGCATTGGAGACCTGGAGTCAGATTCTGATTCTGACAGTGGTGAGCTGTGGGAATAGGGGTAGTCACCCCACCTTTCTAGGCTTCAGTTTCCCTATTGGTAAAATGCAATTTAATAGTGTACTAGACGTGTACTAGATACCTCTCAAGATTGTTGTAAACATAGTGGTTTTTAAACTATGTATGAAATAAATGGGGCATGAAGACTACTGATGTTTATGTCACCTTGGGCAAGTCACTTCTCATTTGTACTCAATTTTCTCATATAAAAATTAGAGACTACATGACTTTTTAGTTACCTTCCAATTTTATATCTTCTTATTTCATTTACTTTAGTTACTCTTAACCAAAATGTCAGGACAAATCAGAGAAGAAACTCACATCATACTTTACCATAAGAATATTCAATATTTTTCCTTTAAAAGTTGCCTAGTTGTATCAGCAATGCAGTATTCACAATGCCTACAGTAACTATAAATATGCTGATATAGTTATTAATCACAAAATGGAACAGGCTCTCTACATAAGAAATATAGATAGTGCATTCATTTAAATACCAGAAGACTGAGT
>JAQQSV010010486.1:0-13253 GCA_028646515.1 Pseudochirops corinnae | reverse complement strand
AAAGGATGCTATGGCTCTCAGTGTTATTATGGCTTCTGAATATCTTTGGTACTATGATGCAATTGGCTTACTAGTTTTGGGATTGGGTTTTCTGGTGTCTAAATAAATGTTTCAGTTTTGTCCTCTATGTGGAGAGTTTGGTATATTTAGTGATCAAATGTCATGCAATACTTATAGTCACGGTCTTTAGTGTGATTGTGGGTTCTGTAAATATTGCATTGGCACTACAGCATGCTATACTGGAAATGCTCTTGCTCCTTGAGGACCGTCCAGTGCTATAACCTTAAGTTCTTCCCTCTGGCCTGGAACCAAAACCAAGAACTCAACTATTCTGCAAGCACCCACAGCCAGCAGCATCCCTGCCCCATTGCTTTTGCATTCACTGGTTGTAACTGGTTCCTTCTCACCCAGGACTCCTCTCAGGGGCAAAGCTGGACCTGGCATCCCTTGGAAGCAGAGGGTCTTTCGATATTCCCTCCACACTGTCTGTGAGGTGAGAATTCTTGTGGCTGAGGCTAAGGCTACCTCTGAACCCAGCTGCAACTAGAGCTTCTAGTTTGATGTTTCAGTCAAGGTAATCTGGAGGTGTTTACACTTCATTCAGGAGAACCACCTTCAATTTTCTCCAGTTGTTCCAGGAGGATCACTGTTCTGCCCCAACTCTTGTTTATTTTTGCTGCTCTACATTTGCTGTGAGGTGCTGTTTTGTCTTGTTTGTGGAGGAAACTGGGAGAGTTTGGAATTTTCTGATCCTCTATCTTCCCAGAATCCCCTAAGGTAGTGTCATCTTGAACTAACTATTCAAGTCAAGAAAAGTCAACAAACATTTATTAATCGTCTACTTTGTATGAGGCATTGTTCCAAACAGTGACAATTCAAAGAAAGGCAAAGCAAGAGCCTCTGCCTTCAAGGAGCTCGTAGTCTTAATGGGAGTGACAGTATGCAAACAGCTATGTACAAAAAACCCCCAAACCTCTATACAGGATAAATTGGAAATAATCAGCAGAAGAAAGACACTAGAATTAAGGGAGACAGGGAAAGGGTTCTTGTAGAAGGTGAGATTTTAGTTGAAACTTGAAGGAAAACAAAGAAATCAGGAGATGAAGATGAGGAAGGAGAGAATTCCAGGCACAATGAATTACCAGTGAAAATGCCTGGGTTTGGATATGAAGTGTCTTGAGGAAGAAACAGCAAGAAGGCCAGTGTCACTAGATCAAATAGTACATGGAGGAAAATCAGGTGAAAGAAAACTAGAAAAGTAGAACAGAGTCAGGTTAAGTAGGGTTTTTACTTGGAGGTAATAGAAAACCAGTGGAGCTTATTGAATAAGGAAGAGGAGATAAGATAGGGAAGAAAGGAAAGTGAAACCAAAGCAAGGGTGATGGGCTGGGAGATCACACCCTTTATTCCCAATGCTTCTCAGAAGTGTCAGGTGGGGAAAATCCATTTTTGCTCCATAAAATTCAGGAGCTAGAAGATTGAACCCATTTCTAAAGCAAGTGCTACTCTTTGCCCTGGTTGCCAGCCCAAGATAAATGGTTGATTCTGGACCCTGGGTTGTTAGACCTTGGAGCATTTGGGAACTTGAGGAATGGTGCTCAGAGTGAGAAGTAACAGAAAATCCCTAATCTGAATTTCCATGCATTAATGTGTGAACATCTGTCCCAGAAACTGTTCCTTCTACTAAGTCTTTCCTTTGTTTATGACCTGGGGGAGCCTCAAGGTCAGCTGGGGGGGGCAGATCTTTTCAATATTAGACACCACCACAAAAACTAAAGATAACTTCACATCAGAAAGGCCATACCTCTTTGTTATGGGCACTAGAGACTCCCCAGCACATGGCAAAATGGATTAATATGGTGGGAGAGATTTCTTCCTATGAGAAGCATCAGATTTTATTTACAAAGGTTAACACTTACTGGATGAGATCATTTCCTCTGAGTCAAAAGGAAGAGCTAAGAGATCAGAAAAGTCTTGATTAGATTGTATGAATCCTGGGATCATGAAGTTCTAGCTGAAAGGGGGCTTTGGATAAATCTAGTCTAGCCTCCTTCTATTGCAAATAAAAAAACTGATACAAAAAAAAGTTTAAGTCACTTGCCCAAGGTGTTTTCACTGGGTTTAAAACATAGGTCCTCTGATGTGCAATCCCCACCCGACTCTTTACTTTGCCTTTCTAAAAAGTGAGAGTGTTTTACTTTGGGAGTTCTCTGCCTTTTAAGCATTTCCAACAGATTGAAATAAATTTAATTTTCTGGCAACAAGACGGAAGGAATGTTCTGTGACTAAAACATATTTCAGACAATGTCTACACACAACTTATTTTCCTGTTATAGATTGGGCAACAGTATAGGTTATATGAATGAGGTGAGCTAGCTTGTTCCTTTCTTCTACCAAAGCAAAGTCCTAATAATCTTTAAAATCTCTCACAATTCTAAGAGGAAAAATATAGTTGTAGGACTCCAAATAGCTATCTGGTGATAATTAAAGCAGCTAGGTGACACAGTGGATAGAGCACTGGGCCTGGAGTCAGGAAGACTTGAGTTCAAATTTGTTCTCAGACATTTACGAGTTGTGTGACCCTGGGCAAGTCACTTAATCCTGTTTACCTCAGTTTCTTCATCTATAAAAGGAGCTAGAGAAGGAAATGACAGAGCATTCCAATATCTTTGCCAAGAAAACCCCAAATGGTGTCATGAAGAGTTGGATACAATTGAAATGACTGAACAGCAAAAAAAAGTAACTAAGCTCGTCTACAATTCAGGATGGTGCAGAGTACTGAATATGGAATTAGGGGACCTGGGTTTGAATCATAGCACTGATATTTATTAGTGCTTTCATCATGGACAAGTAATTAATCTCTCTAAACTTCAGTTTCTTCATCTGAAAAATGGGAATAATAATACTTACATTAAAAAATATTTTAAGAGAACCACAGAAGTGTGAACTACTTTTATTATTGTTCAAGGTCCTCCACAACCTTTCCCCTAAATCAACCTTTCCAGCATTATATTCCACTATTCTTTTCTCTATACTCTCTGTTCCAGCTAAACTGGATGATTATTAATTATTCCCTGAATGTGAAGAGTGACCTCCTGCCTCTGTGTCTTTTCCCATGCCATTCCTCTCACCAAGGATTTCCTTCAATCCTACCTCTACCTATTGAAATTTTACTCAACCTTCAAGGACCAGTTCAAATACCACTCTTTTTCTGACAGCAAATAAATGAAAAACATTTACCAAGAGCTATGTACGTCATGGAGAGTTGGACACAACTGAAGCAATTCAACAACCAAAAAAAGTATCAAACTCTGTACTAGGAATAGACATACATAAATGAAACTGTCTCTGTCTTAAAGACACTTACATTCCAATAAGGCAAGAAAACGTATTAGGAACTGGTAGCCCCCAAATGGTGTTTTAGTCTGGGAAGTCACAGAACATAATCAAGTTGCTTCAACCAATCCCAACACTCTTCTTGTCCAACCTCATTTCACTTTATCTGATGGCTTTCACTCCTGCCAAAAAAAAATCAGGGGCTTTTCTCCCAGGTGTAGGTTAAAAAAAAGCAAACAACTTATAATTAATTGATTGATTCAGTCAAGAAACTGAAGCTCTCCATAATTATTGAGGTAGAAATGTGGGGTATCCTTCTTAAAATTACCATTTGACTAAGGCTGCTCCCCTCAATGGCTTTGTGATAGTATTATCCCCCTTTTACAGATGAGGAAATTAAGGATGAGAGAGGTTAAGAGGTTAATTATCCAGAGTCAAATAATTACTAAATGTGTAAAACAGGATTTGAACTCAGATCTTCTTATCTCCTAGTCTAATACCATATCTGGGGCTAAAATTTCCTATTTGGGTCTGTTGGAACTTGATACTCCAAATTCAAAATTTTTAAATGAAAACTTTCCCTCCTCATAGAAATTCTTGTTGTACATTCCAGTGATAGCCCATTAGCATGGAGGAAAATAGAATATACTTTTCATAAACCAATGGTAGTGCTTTATCTTGGAATATAGGTGATCCTGGGTTCTTAAAAGGCTACAGAAGTTCAGGAGGGTCCTACTAAATGGAAAATTCTTTGAGCACAGGACCAACAATGGACATTTTTTTAATTTAAGAACTTGCCTAGCTAGGTTCTAAGAAGGTTATCATTGTGTTGGCTGCAGGGAATTTCTCAGGAATAGCAGGTTTTGAAGACTGTTTACTAGATTGTGGGGGAGTTATAACCTGATTCAGTGGAGGGAGCAGATCCACTCAGAAAAATCATTATTCCTTAAAGTATGTCAGTAAGGCTGAGGACTATGGGACCCAGTCAGCTTCTGAGTCTGAGCTCCTTGTAAAAAGACAATAAAGAGACGGAAGTGGAAGAACTCTATAACCTATACCCACTGCCATGAACCAGGACTTTTCCCCCTGAACTAAGTATATGTTTGATTTAAGAAAGATTGTTAACTCTTTTTGAGTTACTTTCCTTTAGAAAAGCAGCTCAAAGAATCTGTGCTAGCAGCCATCCTGGGTATGATAGAGGGCTTGCTGTTACATGATCACTTTTTTTTGATCAAGTAAATTTTAATGTAGTAGATAGAGATCCCTCCTCAGAGTCAGGAAGGCCTTGACTGATGTTCTACCTCTGACACACACAAGTTGCATGACCCTTGAATGACATTTAACCTTTAAATCTTACCCCCAGACAAGATTATAAGACTATTTCACAAAGCAATTGTTGCTCTGCATTGTTAGAGGGAGTTCCTTACATTAATGGGTCCAGCAAACTTTCTACTCTTTCTGTCTGTGTCTCTGTCTGTCTTTCTGTCTGCTTGTCTCTGTCTTTCTCTCTCTGTCTCTGTCTGTCTCTATCTCTCTGTCTCCCTCTTTGTGTGTCCTCCCACCACAGGCTCCATGTAACTACATTCAGACTATCAAGGGGCAGAGTTTATCTTCACAGAAAGGAAGATTCCTGTGGGCTCTGCTACACCCTTCAGCAAATTCCTTCTGTCACAGTTTCCATGTGATTACATTTAGCCTGTTAGGGGCAGAGTTTACTTTCAAAGCAGGGAAGGTTTTCAAACTTCCTCCTAGATCTATTATGGGGCAGAGAAGATCTTCAAATTCCCATTCTCATTACATTTGGCCCCAAGATCTTTCATGTTCTTACACAGCAAAAATACCTTAACAATAAATGAGAATTTAGGGATAACTGGTAGAAAAACTGGTGTCAACAGAACTTTGCAACAATATAACAGGTATAATAGAAACATTTCGCACGTAAAACAATAGCTTAGGATAAGAGAAAAACTTTGCACATAAAACAATGGTTTACAGTGGGGACTTGGGCACAAGAACCCCATCCTTCTGCCCTCAAATGAATGGGGCTCAAAATCTTGGGGTAAGGGGAAAAGGTCTTTTCTCCAAAGCTACTTCAAGCTGAAATTAGATGTAAAGCTGTCCCTGCCCCCAAGAGGTCCCATTTGACAGTTCAGTTCTTTAGCCATCATCTGGAGCTTGGTCAATGCTAGGTCCAGAAGGTCTCATTTGAAAGGTCAGTTTTTTTTAGCTGTCATCTGGAACTTGGTCGATGGCAGGTATAAAGTGACACATCACAATCATGGACAGGGGATGACATCTGGCTTAAGTAATTAGGCATCTGCAGGTGGAGGGTACCAATCCTGCAACAAACAAATCTTACAAACATTAATGGACAAAAAGTCAAAAAAAGACAATTATAGGGTCAGCCATGTTTCTGGAGTCCATGAACTCACTATCATAACCTCATTCATAGTAGAGTACATGAGTTAAGGGTACAATTTGACAATCATTTTCTCCTGAATAAACAACTACAGTTTTGTCTTTCCCATGTGCTATAATCTCTTTGGATCATCTGGTTTCCACTTTATCATACTTTAGCTCCCAATTTTATTTTATTAGTAGAACCAAATTCTTAAGTTTTTCTGATAGTTATTTCAGAAGTAGGGTCAATTTTCACAAGTGGTATTGTTTCACAAGTAATAATGATCGCTTGAACTATTCTATCATTTTACAAAACTGTATGGGTTCTTCACCCAAATTTTGTAACGTCACAATAATTTCTTCTTGATAATTAGAATCTATTACTCCAGCCAATACATGTATACCTCAAGCTGCTAAACCTGATTTAGGTAATTTCCATCCAAAATGATTTTTAGGGATTCTCATATATATTCCAGTAGAGATATTTCTTATTTCTTTTCTATCCAACCAAAACTCTTCTAAGCAATGTAAATCATATCCTGCCAAACCAGGTGTTCCTGGATGTGGTGCTCAGACATCTTACCTCACAGTCCAGTACTCAATATTTGGGATCTTATGTGTCTGCTCTTTTCTAATTTGCAGATTTGGGGTCTTCATTCTGGCTAGAGGCATACTTTCTTGCAATAGTCTATTATTCAAATTATATAAAGCAGTGAACAAATTATCTTTCCAATGTTGATATGAATTATTAGAACTTAACTTCCTTAACTGTTCTTTCAATAATCCATTTGTTCTTTCAATTAACCCAGATGCTTGTGGATAATATCGACTATAATATATCCATTCTATATTGTTTAACATACAATAACTTTTCATCTAATTACCTTTGAAATGTGACCCATTATCACTTTGAAGTTGCACTGAGGTTCCATAATATAGACTTATGAGATCTAGAGATTTACAGGTGTTTTTCTGGGTTGCGTTCTTATAAGGTTCTCCCTGCTACAGTCTCTGTTCCCAGTTTTCACAGAGCCCTGTACTTTTAGACCACTCTTTTGCTAAGGAGGCATAAAACAAATCCTGCCATCCTGGGACAGCCATTTTTTCTTCTAAATCCCTTCTGCCTCCAACTAGAGGTCTGATATTTTGCAATCCCATCCTTGTGGCCAAATGTAGCATCAATGCAATATTTATAGCACCCACAACCATGATAAAAATCATGACTATAAGCATTGCATGGATCTTAAAATATACCAGATTCTCCAGATAGAGGATAGAACTGAACGATTTATTTAGACACCAGAAAACTGAATCCCAAAATCAGTAAGCTGATTTCATCATAGTACCAAAGATATTCAGAAGCCATAATTACACTGAGAGCCATGCCATCCTTTAGCCTTCCCACAAACCAATACAAAATCAATATTTACTCACAAAACTCTCTATCTCTTTAACGAGCAACCTCTCTCCCCCAGAATCTGTCTAGCTCTGAACCAGCTTCCTGTGGGCTCTGCTCCACCCTTCAGCAAATTCCCTCCATCACAGGTTCCATGTGATTACATTCAGCCTATTAGGGGAGAGAATTTACTTTCAAAGCAGGGGAGGTCTTCAAACTCCCCCCTAGATCTTTTAAGAGGTAGAGAAGATCTTCAAATTCTCATTCTCATTACACTGTCTTTCTCTAACTTCCCCCCTCCTTCCTCTCCTCTGCCTTTCTATGTCTTTGTCTCTTCCCTCTCTGTCTCTTCTTTCTCTTTTCCCCTTCCTTCTTTTTCTTCCTTTTTCTTTCTCTTTCTGCCTCCCACTCTCCTATTCTCTGTTAGCATCAACCATACCCAGGACCTGCTAAGCTGTCTACCTTAGGATCTCAGACAACCATCCTCTAATTTCACATAGGGAGCTAAGAGTCAGTGGGTGGACACTCCATGCACACCACTATTATTCCCAGCTCTTTCACTTAATAGCTGTGAGACTTTGGACAAGGAATTTCACCTCCCTTGATTTCAGCTCTTTTCTCTGTTCAACAGGCATTTGACCTCAGACGACCTCTGAGAAACTTTTCAGCACTTCTGCACAATAAGCACTTGTCCCTCTAGCACTGGTAGCAGTGCATTCGCTCTGGTGGGTTGTTCCATGAGGAGTTCCTGGGAATGCAAATTCACTAAACAGAGAATAAACCAGGTAATAGAAAGTCTTAAACTTAGAAGAGTCTATAAAATAAACAAATGTTAATTAATTCTAGTACTCTTATTATGTGGCATTGAAAGGAATTGGAATCATGTCACCTGCAGGAGAATAACAGGGAGGCTTCACAACCATTAGCAACCTTTCTCAGGGATTCTATTTGTGATCATGGCTGGGTCGGGGTGGAGGTGGGGGCTGAAAAGAGTGGAATAGAAGTAAACTGTCCTGGATATCAATATAATTCAATTAACTGGATATCAGTATAATTCAATTAATGTTTATCAAGCACCCACTGTGTGCAAGGCATTGTGCTGGGCATTAGGGATGCAAAGATAAAGAAAGAAACAGTCACTGTCTTCAAGGAGCTTACATGCTACTGGATCCTATTCCTTGTCCATCCTTTCCTTATGAGATGAATTCAAGGAGGTTAACAGCAATGAATACCCAGAATGCCTCTGACCCTTCCTGTCTGAATTGGGTCCATCTTTCAAGACTGTCAGTATCTTAACCCCTACATGGAAACCTTTTATGACCCTCAGAGCTCACAAGGATCTTTCTGTCTCTGTCTCTATCTGTCTCTCTATCCCTCTCTGTCTCTGTCTCTTTGTCTCTCTCTCCCTCCTCTCTCACTCTCTCCTTTCTCTTTTATCTTTTCTCTCTTCCCTCTCTTTTCTTTCTCTCCCTCTCCCTCCCCCTTTCTCTGTCTGTTTCTCCGTGTATCTCTGTCTATGTCTCTGTGTTCTTTCTCTCTTTCTCTCTCTCTGTCTAGATCCCTTCTCTGTTACCTCTGGACTACTCCAGGTTACTTGCCACTCCTTAATCTCATCCAGATATTCCCACAGTCTTCCCATATAAAAATATAAATCTTATCCTCATCAAATGTGCAGATTATTTAAGAATCTTGTCCCCTTGTCACAAATAATGACACCAAAGGTATCACTCATTAGGAATCTTGCCCACCCAATTGGTGTCTTAATAAATTCACTACTTGGACTAAAAGAAGACTTTAGTGGTAGAATTCTTTTGAGGCAGACCCCCCCCCCCATCCTGTACTCTTACATTTTGGGGTTCTTAGCACCCTTAGACCACAACAACCTTGAGCAAGTCACTTGGGGGAAAGAAAGAAGCAGTTCCACAGTGCCTACTATGTGTAAAGCACTTCACAAATATCTCATTTGATCCTCACAACAACTGTGTGAGATAAATTTGGTGAATGTGAAAGAGGTCACAGAGCTAGTTAGTGTCTGAGGCTGGATTTGAACTCAAGTCTTCCTGTCTCTAGGTCCAGCCATCTATCAGTGCACTACCCACCACTTCATTTTTGTGGGTTTCAACTTCCTCATCTGCACAAGGGGGATAACTGTATTTGCATCACTTTACTCACAAGGTTGTTATGGTAGGTCAAGTGAGTTAGTATATCTGGAGTCGCTTTTCTGCAACTAGGAATTCAACAAATCTTGTTTCCATGACCTTGGGGGAGGTGAGGGAAGGGAGGGAACGAGGTGTTTTAGCATCTCTTGACAAGTCCCAGTGAGGGAAAGGTGGGAGACCGGAGCTCCTCAGGACTCTCCAGTCACTGAACAGAAAGAAAGCTGCTGCAATTCCACATTGAAATGCTAAAACCAACACCTGTTTTGTCATTGAAGTGCTAAACAGCTCTTGTCTGTTTCTCTTTCTCAGGAGCTCATCAATAAGCTGCTTCAGTTTCCCAGATGCCAAGAGAAAAAGCAAATTGGAGGCTCCCTGCTCTACCATCTCAGAGAGGCGCTGGGAAGGGATCAGCCCCCCTCACTGTTCTAAATCTTAGCAGCCTTCAATCTTCCAAAGGAATCTCTGTCCAGCCCCTCCATGTGAATGCAGCTGCCACCACTGTTAAAGCAGGTTCAGAACCTACCAGAGGAGCAAGAAACTGCAATTGAGAAAATGTCGCTAGAATTCTAAGGAGCCGATGACTGGATTGTTTTCCTGGAATCCATTAATGATGGAAGAAAGGTTGAGAGTGCTGCAGCTGGATCCTACTGCCTGGGCACTTGAATTCTGAAAACCCCACCTTGTTACCAAGAATTGAGCGAGGATTTTCCTGGAGAGGTTCTTGGGACTCCGACAACCCAAGTGTGCTTCCGCAGACTGGGTATGGCTAACTCTGGCAAGCCTGAGAGAGCAGGAGCTATTCTCCCTAGCAGCCAGGAAAGTGCAGGCACCCTCCAGGGTGATTGTGTGTTACAGCCGAATGATGAAGGCATAAATGTCAGCATTTCCCCATCTCTGTTCCTAGAAAAACACTCTTCACTAGGCCAGAAGTTTCTCTTTCTTTTTTCTCCTTTTCTTTCTTTTTTGTTTCCTTTCATCTTTCCTCTCTCTCCTCTTCCCCCATGTCCTATCTCCTCTCTTCTCCTTTATTTTCTCTCCTCTTCCCTCTCTTCTACCTCTTTCTTCTCTTCTTCCCTCCTCTCCCCTGCTTTTGTCCTCTCCTCTTCCTTCCCCTTCCCTCCTTTCCCATCCCCTCCGATAATCCCCCTCCCCTCTTCTCCTCTTTTCTCCTCTCCTTGTTCAATCTTCTCCACCTTCCCCTCTCCCTTTTTCTCCTTTCCCCTGTCCCTCTCCCTTCTTCTCTCCCTTCCATTCTCTCTTCTTTTCCTCTTCCGTCCTCTCTTCTCCCCTTTTTGCTCTCCCTTCTTCTCCTCTCATCTCCGCTTCTATCCCTCTTTTCCCCTTTCCTTTCCTTTCCTTTCCTTTCCCTCTCCTCCCTTTCTCCTTACACTCCTCTTCTTTCTTCTTTCCTTTTCCTATCCTTCCCCTTTTTGATTAATAAACATTTATTTTCTCTACCTCTCACTTCAACTACTAATTTAGAAGAAAAGAAAGAAAAACAAAACTCTTGTAACTCATTGTGCATTTTGATTCTATCATCTTTCTGTCAGGAGGTAGGTAGCAGGTGTGACTGTCATTCTCCTGGAATTGTGGTTAGTCATTTCATTAATCAGAGTTCTCAAGTATTTCAAAGTACTCGGTTTTTACAATTTTGTTATTTTATAAATTGCTCTCATTATTCTTCTAATTTCATTCTACATCTTTTCATGCAAATCTTTTTAGGGGCAGCTAGGTGTCTCAGTGGATAGAGTGCTGGGCCTGGAGTCAGGAAGACTCTTCCTCCTGAGTTCAAACTTGTCCCCAAACACTTAGTAGCTATGTGACCTTGGGCAAGTCACTTAACCCTGATGGCTTCATTTTCTTCATCTAGAAAATGAGCTGGAGAAGGAAATGGCAAACTACTCCAGTATCTCTGACGAGAAAACCCCAAAAGAGGTCACAAAGGATCTGAAATGATTAAACAACAACAATTTCAAAATGTCAAAGCAAGTCTTTTTTATACATACTGGAAGTTTCTTAAAGTCACCATTATTTTGGCAGCTATTTGACATTATTTGTGCCAGCTACATGAAAAATGATGTTTTTTTCCCTTCTTTACTTTGAATTTCCTTGTAAATTTCTTTCCCACTTTTTCCCTTGCTTACTCTTCTAGTCTCTTTTCTTGATTTAAAAGTCTAGCACAGTGGAAGAGGTCAAGAGACTAACCTGAAGCAAAATCACAGTATAAGGATGTCCAGGAAGGGGTTTTTAACCTGGGGTCCTTGAGTTTGGTTTAAAAAAAAATTCAATGTAATTGGCTTTCTTGGCAATCCTATGTATTCTGTTTTGTGTTTTTGAAAACACTAGGGGCGTGGAGCCAAGATGGTGGAGTAAAAGCAGGAACTTGAATGAGCTCCCACACCAACCACCCCCAATATCTGTAACATATCACTCTAAACCAGTGGTTCTCAACCTTCCTAATGCCACGATCCTTTAATACTTATATGTGGGCATATCTGCAGGTAAGCGGACCCACCTGGAGATGGAGAGAAGAGTGGTGTCTCGGTTCCTAAGACCATCAAAAACATGCATTTTCTGATGGTCTTAGGCAATCCCATTGGACCCCCAAAGGGGTTGTGACCCACAGGTTGAGAACCACTGCTCTAAACAAATTTTAGAACCATAGAACCCACAAAGTGACAGAGAGAAATGAATCTCCTTCTGAAGGCAGCCTGGCAGGCAGACAAGGAGAGTCTATCACAGCAGGCTGGGGGCTGAGTAGTCCCACATGAGCAGCACGGGCCCAGACCCACAGTGGCCTGGACCAGAAGCACAGACTGGCCAGAGCAGACTTTAGGAGAATGAATCATTGGCAGCTGTGGCAGTTTCCAGACTTCTCAACCCATAAACACCAAAGAGAAAGTAAAAAGTCAGTAGAGAATTCTGTTGGAACTGGGTGAGAGAAGAGCACCATCTGGCCCCTGCCCCCAGGGCAAGAGGTGGTGGAGCTGTGGTGGCTACAGCTGTGGCTGTGTGGCTGCCTCTGGAGCTCCTGGCCTGCAGATAATAGGGGAACCAAGCAACCATTTAGATGGTAATCACTCTTGCTTTGACCTTCTTGGATCTGGGTTGCATTGTTGGGTGGTGGTCCTGGGGTAAGAAATGCTAGCTGCCAGAGCTTCTGGTGGCTGTAGAGAGGGCACCCTCCTCAGACCTCTGGCAACTGTGAAAATCCTAGAAATTTGGTACATAGCTCTCTCCACTCTGGAAGCAGAGCTCTACCATGGCAAAGAGCTCAAAAGTCCAGTAATTGGCTGGCAAGATGAGCAAGCAGAGGAAGTGCAATCAGACCACAGAATCCTTTTTTGGGGACAAAAAGGATCAAAACATGGAACCAGTCAAAATTCCT
The DNA here is from genome assembly GCA_028646515.1 of Pseudochirops corinnae. Classification (NCBI taxonomy): domain Eukaryota; kingdom Metazoa; phylum Chordata; class Mammalia; order Diprotodontia; family Pseudocheiridae; genus Pseudochirops; species Pseudochirops corinnae. The sequence goes on along the minus strand of JAQQSV010010486.1, from coordinate 574 downwards.
GCATCAAAAGCTTCCAGGAAAAATATGAATTTGTTACAGGCCATGGAGGAGCTCATGAAGGATTTTGAAAATCAAGTAAGAGAAGGGGAGGAAAAATTGGGAAGAGAAATGAAAATGATGCAAGAAAATCAAGAGAAGAGAGTCAAAAGCCTGCTAAAGGAGACCTCAAAAAATTCACCTTAAAAAACAGACTAACTCAATTGGCAAAAGGGGCCCAAAAAGCCAATGAGGAGAAGAATGCCTTAAAAAGCCAAATCGCCCAGATGGAAAAGAAATTTCAATAACTCACTGAAGAGAATAATTTCTTCAAAATTAGATTGGGAAAGTGGAAGCTAATGACTTTATGAGAAATCAAGATACTATAAAACAGATCCAAACAAATGAAAAAATAGAAGGCAATGTGAAATATCTCATTGGAAAAACCACAGACTTGGAAAATAGATTCAGGAGAGACAATTTTAAAATTATTGGACTACCTGAAAGCCATGGTCAAAAAAAGAGCCTAGAAATCATCCTTCAAGAAATTCTCAAGGAAAATTTCCCTGATATTTTAGAATCAGAGGGCAAAATAGGA
>JAQQSV010010485.1:0-13253 GCA_028646515.1 Pseudochirops corinnae | reverse complement strand
GTACCTATGCTAGTCAGACTATCAAAAATAATATATTTAATTTTGGAAAGTGTATTTTAAGAGGAACATTGACAAATGATCACAGAAAGGGGAATGGTACCATCATACTGATACAACAAGAAACAATCTCATATAAGGAATGATTGATGACAGAATATTTCACTTGGGGAAGATAAGATTTAAGAGACTCATGATAACTGTTTTCAAATATTTGAAAGGTTGGAAGTAAATTCTATAACACTTTTGAGGGGAGAACTAGAACCAATGTGTGGAAGAAATAAGGCACAAATTTCACTTCAATAAGAGCCAGGCAGCATGATATAGTAGAAGGGTTATAGGACTTTGAGTCAGAAGACAGGTTCAAGTCCTGCTCTCACTACTTACTAACTCTTTGACCTTAAGCAAATCACTTTAATCTTTCTGTACCTTGATTTCCTCTCTATTAGATGATGTTAGAAATATTCTTACTTCAAGTCAGAAAGATCTGTATTGTATCTGCCTTTGATACATGTTGGCTGTGTAACCTCACACAAGTCAATTAATATTCCAGTACTCCCAAAGGAAATATTGAAGACTATAAATTACAGATTACTTTCTCATTTTTATTGCTGGAGATCCTTTCCTTATCAGAAGGTATCTACTCTAATGAAATCACATGTTTGGGGGTGAAGGTGGAGGGGGCATGGGATTTGAACCACTTAAACACAGAGTAGGAAAGCACTTTGTAAAATACGATATGACATAATGGGAGTTGTTTTGTTTTGTTTTTTTACTAGAATTCTTTGAAAATGGAATGAGCAGCTTTATGAGGTAATGGAATTCCTATGATTAGAGGAACATAAGCAGAGATTGTACAATTGTTTATTTGGAATATCATAAAAAAGACCCATGCATTCATCACATGTGGAAGAGTGTGAGTTGGGGTGGAATTTAACTAGGTGTCATTGAAGGTCTCTTCAGGTTCCATATTTTTATGATTTTTTTCCTTTTCTTTTTTTAAATTTGAACTCTTTCTTCCTCTCTCTCTCTGTTTCTGCCTCTCTCTCTGTTTCTGCCTCTCTCTCTCTGTTTCTGTCTCTGTCTTTCCGTCTGTCTGTCTCTCCCTCTGCTTTGCATTGTGGTTTTTATTTCACTTGTAGACCTCTTATAATTGATTTGAAATTCCCTCAGATTCTTAGGAGGAGTCACTAAAAATTTCATAGCTTTACTGTTTTTGAGGAAAATTGACCTGTTCTAAATTAATGAGAGGTAGCTATGGAGGAAGAACCCAGTCTTTTATTAATTAATTAATTCATTCATTCATTTTAGACATTCATTTAAAAAAAATTTGAGTTCCAAATTCTCTCCCTTTCTCCTGCCTCTCCCCCACCCATTGAGAAGGCCAGAATATGATACCAATTATACATGTGAAATCACACAAAACTTTTCCATGTTAGCTATGTTGTAAAAAGAAAAAAGAAAGTGAAAAAATTATCCTTCAATTTGCAGAGTTTATCCATTCTCTCCCTGAAGGTACATATCATTTTTTGTCATGAGTCCTTCAGGATTGTATTAGATCATTGTCTTGATCAGAGTAGCTAAGTCTTTCACAGTTGATTATCTTTACAATATTGCTATTACTGTGTACAATGTTCTCCTGGAAGAATCCACTTCTTAAGAGAGGATCACACTTTGCCATTAGTAGAGGGTAATAGGGGAGGGCATCTTGCTGCTCCCTACCTCTCCATTGGTCATGGTATCTTGTATCTGAGTCACTTACCTAATAGAAGATGAAGTACCCAGCAGGGAGGAGAGAAAAAGAGTTGAAGCAGGAGACAGCTTTAAGAAGAGTTAGCTATGGATTCAAGGAAGAAATAGCCCTCAAAGCAGAGTCAGACAATGGAAGGGAGAAGGGTCAGGGAGGTCAGCTGAAAGACCCGAATAACAGAGATATTGTGCCTCAGAGAGTAGCATTAGGAGACCAGATGAAGAGAAAAGTGCTTTCAGTGCCAGAGCCATGCGTTACTTTTGCCACACATAAGTGTGTTCTTCAGTATATGCTCACTCCTCCTACTGATGCTCTGCATATGTCCCATGTTTATGAGAGAAACATTTTGTTACTACTCTTCTTACTATTACCTTCTAAAATGCCTTTGTTTTGAGCTAATTGCATTTATTGGCTTGCTATTACAGTTAAAGCTCATGAACTATAATTTTAGGAGTTTGGATCCACAGAGTACCTGGAATCTTGTAGGAGTTACCAGCCCTGAGGACTCATGATGCAAACTACAAAGGCTGGTTGGTGGGGAAAGGGTACATGCCAAGAAAGGCTGCTATATTTGCAAAGCTCTTCTTCAGTGTACAGGAATTTGTTATATCTGAGAAATTTTAGGACAATTCTTTCACACACAGATTATGGAGCTTTATTTGTACTTTTTATTTTGGGAACTATGTGATAAAAAAATTCCCCTAAGCTTCTGTTTTTCTTGGCTTACAGTGTTTGTAAAATTGCTTCTCAGATTTCCAGAAGCCCTTTTATTTATAAGTTTTATTAGTAATGAATGATGTTGAATAAAGTTATAACAGGCTGACATTTCATGTATTTCCAAAAAAATAATCTGCTGATAAAAGGAAAACATGTCTTCTCCCTAAGATTATCTCCAATTTAACCTGTATATATCTTGTTTGTATATAGTTGTTTGTAAACAGTTGTTTCTCCCATTAGGCTATAAGCTCCTTAAGAACAGGGACTTTTTTGCATCCTGGGTTTTGTTTCAGTAGTCATATAATGTGTGGCACCTAGTAGGCACTTAACGCTTGTTGACTAAATGACTGTACAAAGGAGATCTGAAATCTAACTTACTTTGGTTTTTTCCAGTAGAGAACATCAAGTTAGCCCTAGGTAAACAAAATGCAGAAAAAGTTCATCTTTGGGTATTCATGTGGTTGGGGGTGGGGTAATTGGGTAGGCAATGACCCATTTTGGGATTACTCCTCCTTCCCTGGAGTGTCTCTTCCTTTTTGATATGCCATCCTTCAGGCATCCAGAGTCCTTGTGCTACCTTCTCTGGCTTCCCAGACCACCTCACTTCGTTGTTGCCCACTCAGATCTGTCCTATCTGGACAATGGCCTAGGTTCAGAGATATCCACCCATCTTCTTCTCAAAACTTATCTGTTCTGTGACCCATTTCCACATAGGCTCTGATGTTATTCTGTTCAATTTCTTTGAATTCAATTCAACACAATTCAGTTTTATCTAATTAAATTCAGATCTGTTCCATTCAATTCCAATTAACAAACTAGCCATCATAGGATGAATTAATCTGCACTGCGGTGTTAATTATGGCTTAATGAGTTACCTTTCCAGGGATATTTAATTGCATTTCAGCTGGTCTCCTGAGGACCTTGACCCAAAGAAATGAATGAACTCTAATGCAAAAATTTCAGGCACTGTGGCAATTTAGTAAGATTCTGGAGGGTGGTAATGGAACGTAGATGAAATTTTAGGACTACAGAGCTCTCCCTATGGAGTTGAAATAAATACCCCTGCATTCGGATATACACATCTTGCTATCAATGGAAAGTTTATGTCAGTTAGGGTATAGCTCAGCAATTAGAGTCAGTGTGGCATACTGGAATGGACAAGCTTGTAATCAAGAAGAGCTGCTTTCAAATCCCACCTCAGACATTTATTAGTTGGATTACTCTAGACAAGCCACTTAACCACTTAATCTTTTCCTCCATAAAATGGAAATAATTATCACAGGATTGTGGTGAGAGTCAGAATGAGATAATGTTCTGAGTCTCTACTCAGTACCAATCAGTAACTAATATTGTAGTTCCGCCCTTCACTATTAAATATCTATACTTGATGTCACAACTCCCTCACTGTCTACTCTCTCCACTGCTTCTGTCTTCACTGATTTACTGAAGCTGCTCTCTCAAAGATCACCCATCACCAAATCCTACAGTATTTTTTTCTTCTTTTTTCAAAATTCTGAATTTAACAAACCAAATAAAATAGGTATTTCTACAAACAGTAAAACAGAAAAGAGGATTACACATGAAACATCAGATCTCTATGATGTACAATTTACTTTTCAAGTACATAATAAGTTCAACCTGTAGCTTTCAAAGCTGTTCTGATTGCCTTTGCTTTTTTTCTAGAATTTCCTCCATTTCCTAATATTTGTATACCTAGCCAGTTGTTTTCTCTTTCATTTATTTAGAGAGATTCCGTTGTCCACACAGGTTTTTCTATTTGCCAACTATTTCTGCTTTGCAGGTGTTAAATTCTGCTTTCACATTTTTTTTTCTCTCTCTTGAACCTTTTAGGAATATCCTGCTGTGGTTCTATGGTCTCTTGGGAATCTCCATATTTCTCTGCCTCATCAGATGTTGATTCATTTTCCCTTGCCTTGCCATATTTATTTAGAGATGTTGGGACTTGTTTAGCTATCTTGTTGAGCATCTTCCCTTCTATTTTCATATCTTCCATGTTTATTTATCTGCTTATGCTTTATAGTTTTAGCTAAGTTTTCTTCCTCCTGAGATCTTTGGCAATTTTGGTTATATCCCTTATTATTATCTTATCACTCAATTTCTGACTCCTTCCTTTAGATGGAAGATCCTATAGGACTAGGCTTCAAATGTGCTTCAGCTTCCTCCTACATTGCAGAATTCACTTTTTAAAAAATTCAATTACACTTTTAATCAGCAAAAATCTGTCTTATCTCCTGCCATGCCTGGCTCCCCTCCCCAATTAAGAAATAAAAACAAAACACTTGTTATAAACAAGTTTAATTAAACAAAACATATTTCCACAGTGGCAATGTTAAAAAAAGAAAAGGTATGTTTCATTCTGTACTCTGAATCTTTTTCTATCAGGTAGGTAGGCAACATATTTCATCATTAGTCCATTGGAGTGATTAAACTGATTAGAATTCCTGATTTTTTCAAAATTGTTTTTCTTTGTAATATTGTTATCATAATATAAATTTTCCCTTCATTTTGCTCATTTCTCTGTACATCTGTTCCTACAAGTCTGCCCAGGTTTCACTGACACCATTCTGTTTATCATTTCTTACAGCACACTAGTTTTTAAACACAGTGATATACCAGAACTGGTTCAGTTCTCACTCCGTTGATGGGACACTCCCTCAGTTTCCAATTTTTGCCATCACAAAAAAAGCTATAAATATTTTTGTACATCCTTATTTATAGTTTTATCTAGTTAGGACTAATCCCTATTTTAATCTAGTCTTCCTTTAATTCCATCTCCTCCCTTCTCCCCCTTCCTTCCTAGCTTCCTGATGAGTGAAATTTATTTCTGTACCCAACTGTGTGTTTGTGTGTATTCTTCCCTCCTTTGACCAGCTCAAGATGAGAATGAGGTTCAAGTGTCAACCACTCCCCCAACCCCTTCCTCTTTATTTACACAGACTTCTATTTGTACACTCCAGTTAAGCAAGAGAATTTTCTTTAACCTTCCTCTCCCTTTTCCTTCTTAGTGTATTATGCTCCCCCTTCCTTTCCATTCTTTTTTCTTTTCAGATAATCAAGAACAGAACTCTCACAGGCCTTCTGTCTAATTAGTTTCCTTCTGACCCCTGGTGAAGCTGCTGCAGCTGCTAATGATAGCTAGAATTAATATAGGACTTAAGCATTTGTAAAGAGCTTTACAAATCTTATCTCATTTTTAAAAATGAAGATAGGGTTCAAAGGAGTCATATGTATCAACTACTTATATAAGAATTTAAGCAGTTTAGTCCCATTAGTCCCTTTTGATTGTTCATTCATGTTTACCTTAACTCCTGTGTTTGCCCTTCAAAGTTTCTACTGAACTCTAGTCTTTTTATCAGGAAAGCTTGGAAGTCATCTATTTTGGGACAAGCCCATTTTCCTCCTCTAGGATTATATTCAGTTTTTCTGGGTTAGTTATTCTTCATTGTAAGCCTAGATTTTTTTTTTTTTTGCCTTCTGAAATATCACATTCCAAGCTCTTTATTCCATTTGGGGTTGCTGCTAAATCATATGTGATCCTGATTATGACTCCTTGGTACTTGAAGTTCTTCTTTCTGTCCATTTGCATGGTTTTTCTTTGACTTGGAATCTCTGGATTTTGGTTATGATGTTTGTGGGGTTTTCATTTTATGGTTCTTTCAGGAGGAGTTCAGTAGATTCTTTCCATTTCCATTCTGCCTGTTAGTTCTCAGAGATCTAGGTAGTTTTCTTTTATATTCTCTTGGAATTTGATGTGTCAGCTCTTTTCTTTTCTTTTTTTTATCATGACTTTTAGGTAGTCAATGATCTTAAATGATCTCTTCCCTTTCTGTTTTCCAGGTGAGTTATTTTACTATGAGATATCTTATATTTTCTTCTGCTTTTAAGTCTTTTACTTTTTTTTTTTAATATTTCTTCTTTTCCCATTCTAATTTTCAGGGAATTTATTAATTGGGCAGGTTTTGTAACTGGTGTCAAGGTGTAATTTCTTTTCCAATTCTTTCTCTCATAGCTCTCATTTCTTTCTGAAATTTTTCCTTTAATGCTTTAAATTCTTTCATTAAAATATTTTAACTTAAAAAAAAAAACCAAACAAACTTTGGCTTCATGTGGGCCAGCATTTCTCATTAAATTTGTTCTGAGCTATTTTTCTTTGAGAGTTTGTGTCTTGAATATCATTGTCACTATAACAACTTTTTACAGTGTGATTCTTCTTTTGTTTGTACATATTCAATTAGGGTGGGACTCAGTTCTCTTCTGGATGAAAAAACCTGGGATGAGTCTGCGGCTGCTTTCTTGGGTTATTTAGTGTTATTATTCTAGAATCTCTGGGCCAGCTCAGGCTGGGGATCTACAAGGTATCAGTGCTTCTGAAGTGTTCTGATTTAGTGGAAGATCTGATTATCTCCCCCTGCTCTTAGTTCTAAAAGTTTCTCACCTGGCTTTGGGTTTCAGCCATAGGTCGGTGGGATAACCTGAGACTACAGTTAGATTCAGCTACTATCAGCCATCAGAAAAGCTCTGCTGATTCAGAATTAGAGAACTATGGTCTTTTCTTTGCCCCTGGTGACTCCTCTTCAGGCTTCAGACTAAGCTAGAAGCTGAAGCTGAGACCCCTGTATTACAAGCCTCACAATCTGTGCTTGCTTTTAATCTTATTCCCTGCTCAGTGCATAGTCTAAGACCCATGACTGCTTCTCACCTTGGAATTCTACCTTTAATTGTAGGTCCCTTCCTTAGTCCACCTGGAATCTATGCCTAGTACTGGGTAACTATTGCCTGGGCTCTCAGTTGGCACATGTTCCTATAACCTACACAAATTTAGGATCCCTTATGCTGGCTCTGGGCTCTCCTCTTGCCATGATACATAGCCTCTTCTGCCTGGAATGCTCTAAATGGCACCTGCCTGGCCAGATGCTATCCCCAGTATCCAAGACTCTCTGTCTTTCTTCCTTTACCACTCTGGTCTGAAAAAAAATTATTTGCTATGTTTTTCGATTTCCTAATCAGTATTCAGTCAGATACATTCTCTCTCTCTCTCTCTCTGTCTCTGTCTCTCTGTCTCTGTCCCTCTCTGTCTCTGTCTCTCTCGGCAATTGGGGTTAAATACCTTGCTCAGAATCACACAAGTAGTGTCTGAGGCTGCATTTGAACTCAGGTCCTCCTGATTCCAGGGCTGGTGCTCTGTCCACTGTACTACCTAGCTGCCAGTCTGGTGAATTTTCTATATCTGTTTGAAGAGACACTTTTGATGGAGAGCTTGTCATACTTTTTCCTGCTATTCTACCCATCTTGTCCAGGTTGAAATTCACATTCTGCCCCAAATGATTTCTGGGAGGACATAATTACCCCCTACTGTGCCCATCTGTACTATAATATCTATATCGCATTCGTTGATCCTTGTAATCTTTTGATAAATCCACAATCATGACTTATTCAGGCCCTAGAAATATACATACATACGTATCCATACATCACAGATGCAAGTATATTGAAAACACTAGAGTTTTTGATGTCCACATTTAAAGCCGTTCTCTGTTTAAAACATGTCATGAATAGAATGTCAAGAACAATTGACATAAAATATAACATTTTTTAGATAAACTTTTTAAGCGCGTTATGGTTTTGCCAAGCCTTAAATCCACTTTCAAATTTCCTAAATAGAACTAAGGAAGGCTCCTAAATTAGAAGGAGCTGAACCAAAACATCTTATTAAAATAGAACCAAAACAATTTTACTAATCACTTGATACACATAGATAAAATCAAGCCATATGACTCAATTAACAAACAAATCAAGTATCTCCTTCATCTTGTGACATTTCTCCAATGATGTCAAATCATCACTTGAACTTGATAAGTATAAAATTTTTAATATACTCCAAGGAATATAGACATTAATGGCTTTGTGCTTGAAGCTGGAGATAAAATTAAACCAATGGAGACAATGAGTATAAACTACCAAAAAGAATGTTATGGCTCAATATGTAAAGAGACTTATTGTCATTCTGAAATCAAAGCTTAATGGAAAGAATTCATTTGAAGTAATTAACACCTATACAATAACAATCTTAATGTATACTTTTGGGACTGTTCAATGAAACATAACAGATTTTCAAAGTGTTTTCACAAAATTCCATACAATACTAACAAAATATAGGACTCATCATCTAACACAGCTAAATAAAAATTAATATTCCATTGCCAAAAATAAGGAAGAGGAGTGACAGACATTCTTAAATCACATGATAAGTGAAAAACCTACCTAAATACTTTTGGAACTAACAGATGTCATTTTACTGAGGAATAGTAAAAGCGAATAACAAGTACATACCATTTAATTTGTTAAGTATGACCTAAAGTGGTTTACCTCTGGATGGAGGTTATGAAATGGTTATGATCCAAAAGTGAAATTAATAGACTCTCCACAGGCTATATCTGCATGTTCTCATTTGGCAAAATGTTAGCAAAGAAATGTTGAACTGAATCATGTGGATTTATTTATATAAACAGAGAGGTTTGTGATAGCATTTCCAGATGAGATTATCACTCCCAAAAAGTAGAGAACAAACTTTCTCCCCACAAAAAATCATAGGCAGATTAGCAATTATTTGTTTGTGTAGCAGAATAAGTTTTTAAAAAAAGTTTGTTGAATGAATGAATGTATTAAAAGTCTAGCTAAAGCTGTCATATTTGAAATTTAGGTTTTTAGATAAACTAATGGTTATACTGACATTGTTACTAAGAAAAGATGATAGAAAGGAGATAAGAGTCTAGGAATGTAGGATAAGAAGATATTGTGGAGAGGGTAGAATTTTTTAAGCTTTGTAAGCACATTGGTAAGGTATTAAAGGATACAGTGGAGAGTAAAAAAAAAATGGAGCTTTAAAGAAACTGTTTAACAAGGTTGAAAAAGCTTTCAAGTAGGAATTTCTTAAGAAAGCTGGACTGGTGATGAGTGGTAGGTAGCATAGGAGGGAGAGTTTTTGTCCAAGAAAGTCAGGAGAAGGGCTACAGACTAAGGGAGCTCTGTCTGGTGGTTGCAGATTTCCTGGTGACATTATGGAACAGGTCAAAAGAAGAATAGCAGGTTAGCAGGGGAAGAAAGATTTTTGGCAAAGCATCCTGGTCAAGGAACATTCATTCCCTTTGAGGAGTGGAAGGTTTCCTACTTCCTCATATTTACCAAAAAGAAATATGGATATCACTGAGTTGATGTTAATTCATCCATTCAAAAAAGTTTTGTTGAGTGAGTGCCTACTATAACCAAGTGAAGTCAACAAGCATTTATTAATCATTTACTATGTGGCTGGCACTGTGCTTAGTGATGAGAGTTCAAATACAAGCAAAAAGAAAGAATCTTTGCCTTCAAGGACCTTACATTTTAATTGAGGAAGATAGAACATGAAAGGAAATTGGGTGAGAGTTCTGGGAGTAGACAAATGAGGGCATGGTGAAGAAAGTTTGGATATCCAGGAGAGAGAAAAGAAGAATGAAACATGACAGACCTGGATACTTTCCTTAAAATGGAAGTTCTGGGAGAAACTGACCAATTAAAGGAATTCCAGAATGAGAAGCCCAATATAAAGCTGGAAGGGGACTGAAAAGACCTATCTTTTTAATACAGGTGTTGAGTCATTGAAAGTCATGGAATAATATAGTCTCCAAAGAATTAAAAATGGGTATTATGTAGAGAGGCAATAGAGAAGAACATGGTGGATGTGAGCAGGCTGAAGCACATTGTAAAAGAAGAATTTTGAAGAATTGGAGTAAAATATGTAATTAGGGAACTATAGGAACAAAAAACCATGAGCTGGTTGCATGGTAAGAATGAGGGCTAACAGGTGGACAGCCTGAGTGCATCTCTTAGGGCTGTCAGTAGGAAGTGAGGGAGGCATCCAGTACTTTGGGCAAACCCTATGGAAAATTTATGGTAGAACATGGACACAAATCATCCTGGAAGGGTCAGCATAGTTGAGTTGTGACTTTTATCACTGGAGGAAATATTCAGATGAATGTGATCATAGATCCATTTGAATATTATATACAAAGCACTATTACTATAATTCTTTAGTTTTCTAAGTGTCCCTATACTCTGTTGATTGATTAAGCCTGATACACTTTATTTTCAGATACAGACAAAATATATCTGTACCTAAGAATTTCTGGTCCTTAAGAGACCGATAAGTGCTCTTATCTTTAATCTCAATTTTTTTTCCCTCCATAAGATTGTTGGATGATGCCCCACATACATGGAAATGAGTGACAATTGCTCCATTGAAACAGATTGCCTGGCTTCCAGGCATTTCCTTGGCTAGATTTCAGTTTTATTGCTAAATAATTTTTCTAGGTGATGTTTTTATTCTGGGGTTTTATAAGCAAGATGACTTATACAAGCACAAATCACTATTAACATGATTATTTCATGCTGTATACTAATCAAAATAAGTAGGTTTAAGGTCCTCCTCTTACAATAGTAACCACCAATGTTAACAGGACCCAAATACCTTTTAACTTTTCCATTTTGTTCCTGACTCCACCCACAGCTCAAAACACAGACATACAAACACACACACAGACACACACAGAGACACAGACACACCCAAAGACACAAACATGTGCACACACACAGATACAAACACAATCCCTTTTTCTTTCTATTGATTATAGGATTTTATCATATTACTAGATTTATCGTATTCTGGTGTCCACCTAGGCTTCTAATATTTTTCCACATAATCTATAAGCAATTCTAAATATAACTTTGTGATTAGTCAACATTAATTATTATTCTCAACAATTAGAATACTTCCCAAATGATTAAGTCTATATTATAATTAACATACAATGCATTCCATTGCTATTATGTCTAATACAAATCATTCCATTCCATCTGGTAGTGCTGACCTGTGAATTATGCTTTCACCTTAGCAGGTTTTTTCTCCCAGCTAATGACCCTATTACAACACTATCCACACAAGGCAATATAAATTAGCTGTGGAATCCTAGCCTGCTGATGTAAGCCAGTGCTTTTACTGAGAGGATACAATTCTTATTTGAGACAGAGATGGTTTTTTTTTCCTTCAAGGTCCTCTGTAGGGTACATATCAAGATGTTTCTCATTTGATTGATATTGCTAATGGGGACAGTGGAGCTCTGATTGATAATTTCATCCTACCTTTTCTTGTCTTCTATTTCATAGGCGTGTTAAAGGATGTGAGATGGTCAAAAAAGAGACAATAGGAGAGCAGAGGAAGAATCTGCACACTATGTCAGAGAAAAGCATAACTGGGGTCTGGGGTGCAGAACAGGAGATTATGCATGCTGAATTCCAGAAATGCTATTAGGGGCAGCTACGTGGCACAATGGACAGAACATAGGGCCTGAAGTCAGGAAGACCTGAGTTCAAATTTGACTTCAGACACTTCGTCCTGTATGACCCTGGGAAAGTCACTTAACCCTGTTTGCTTTAATTTCCTCATCTATAAAATGACAGGGAGAAGGAAAAGGCAAACCACTTTAGTACCTTTGCCACGAAAACCCCAAATGGGGTCATGAAGAGTGAAACACAACTGAAATGATGGAATAACAACTTATGAAATCCTTCTTCCTTCCTAGTGCTCCCAGAGAAAATAGTGATTTTCACCAGCACTTTTACCATGGTCTCACAGGATATTAAGGAGTTAAACTGAGGGAATAGATTTAGGTTCATTTTCAATCAAACATGCAGAATCAAGTAATGAGTATATGGGGAAAGTATAGGGAGAGTCCACTTGGGCTCTGGGTGTGCTCTTTCTTTTCCTTTCCTTGAGAATGGCACCGGGAGAGTTGTATTCTTGAGGTATGTGTGCTTCTGCCTATGTTGCCCTATGAATAAGAGATGGTGTTGACTAGGCTTGCATCACTGCTCTATTTAAGCTACTCTTCTGTTATATCCTACATAGGTCATGGCTGTCATGTGCTTAGGAAGCAAACGTCCAGAAGAGGAATGGCAGTCCCCAAAATGGTAGCCAGACATCCACACCCACTCACGTTCACAAACATACATATGCATATTCATATGTATACATGTGTGTACATAGGTACATGTATAAGTATACATATATAATATAGATCTATATATTAAAGGGTCAAGATACTTTGAATTCAAGGTTTCTTTAGCATGTGAAATCTAATGGGCTAGGAGGAACCAAATGACAATTATAAGGACAGAGATTCAGGGTAAATGGTCAATGTCATGGGAGCATACCATCTGTGTGACTCAACCTATCTTCTCGGAGTTTTGTTTTCTGGTAGCAGTTCGTTCCTTTCCTTGTGAGGACATGCTGACACACTCCCACACTAAATCCAGTGTGCCTCTGCCTAACTCAAAAATGTACGGCCATAGGTTCAGATAGCCTTTGCTCAAAGGGTATACCTAGACCAGAGTCCTAGAGTTTGGCGCCAGACTTACAGGAAAATCAATCCTTAATTGAGAATTGAAGTAAGTAAATGCATTCAGAAACCCCTTAAATAATCAAAAGTCAAAGAAACTGGAAATATTTAACCTGCTGTAGAAAAGGCTTAAGAGGGACATATCTGTCTTCAAGTATTTCAAAAACTATAACATGGAAGAAAGATTAGGTTTGTTCAGCTTGGTTCTAGAGTATATGACAAAGTTCAATGGATGAAAATGACAGACAAGGTAGATTTAGACTGACTATTTGGGAAATCTTTTTGTTAACAATTTGAACTATACTAAAATCAAAACGAGTTGTCTTAAGAAACAATGG